>JBBPMR010000728.1:0-15336 GCA_038090415.1 Rossbeevera mucosa | reverse complement strand
GTACAAAACCAGACGACGAGGTAGGCATACTATACCTGGGGCCTCGGGCCGGAGGATGACTAGAGCCTGATCCGCCTTCATAAGTTGGATAGTAAGATGAACTAAAGCTCTGAGAGGTTTTCGGGGTAACTGCGTTGTCGTACACAAAGCCAGAACCTTCCATCAGACCTTGTTGCTGTTCGTAGGGCTGTGAACTAGGCAGTGTCAGTGGATGAAGTCCCGTGGAGGTCGACGGCCGTAGGGTCTGCTACAAAGGATAAAGGGCCAGAATTAGAGGACATTATGTATGGGAATGGGAAGCCAACTGACTGTGTAACTGTCCCTCGATCGCTGATCCGCCACACCGAGCTCTGCAAAATCACTGACCATCTGATCCACTGGCAATGTCCCATTCCGCTGCTCGTAAGGTGGTGCATACAAATCAGGATGCGAGCCAGAGGCGCGCAGGGATGAGGGCAAAGAATCAAGCTGATTAACAGCGCTAGTGGGTACCGGTGGAGCAGCTCGATGCGCACTTTCATTCTGTGCAGCGTTACCATCCGCCGGGACGAATGAACCTGGTCCACCATAGTTCTTGTTTGATACCGTTGGCTTTCGAGAGGATCTCTTCTCTGGCGGGGGTTCCTGATAACGATGAAATAAGGATGGTACAAGTTGAGCACCAGTCAGGACGCACATTCGACCAGAACGTCAACTCAAGATAAACTTCGCCTGCGTACTTGTCTTTGTTCAGAAGTGTAAACCACTCTGGAGCGGAGTCAATAAGATCGACCGTGATTCACACAATCAATTATCTTACCATCCGTTTCGCCCTTCGTCAAAGCCTCAGTGAGATCCACAAGGGCCTCTCCGATGAAATCCGGATCGCGCGCGTCATCTGCGTAACATTGAAGCCTCATAAAATCCCCGCCTTTAATCTTCTTGGGTCCCTTCTTCTTTGGAGGTAACGGTGGAGGGGCATCACTCCCTGGGGAGGCCCGAACGAGACCAGCCTCTAGGTCCTCGAAGATGGTGAACCGGAATTCCTCGTCCCACTCCGGGTGCTGGCCACCACGCTTGATTACTTTGGTTCGCCGTCTCTCTTCATTGAGCGTCAGCAGGCAATACGGTGCTTGTTTCCCGATGTGCTTTTTATTGGGCAAGTTTCTCTGTCTTGCTGTCAGAAAGTTGGCCACGGAGTATTCGACAAGCGTCATACCGCCTTGAGTACAACCGCTATAAGAGTTCCGATCTCGTGGGGTATGAAGGACATGAATTGGAGAATGGAGAAAAAACAAAATTGCGACTTTGCCTTACGCGTCAATCGAACCTCATCAACCAAAATATATACCCAGTGGCTGTGCTACAGGAATAAGGTCGCAATAGGGCGGGACGCCTTTGTTCCGCACAAAGTAGGCATTCTACAGCATGCGTGGGACTCATACATGTAGTCCTAGCGCATAAGGCTCGCCGCTGTCAAATAACAAGTGGGGCTTTCGCTTTGCTAGGTCTAGGATCATTTCGCTAAAGTAACTATTGGCCCATGCAAACCACGGCCGAGTATACCCTCCATCGTAGATGTTGATCGACTCATGAATCAATCCAAGTCCCGCCGTGTTCTCGAAACATTTGGTGAGGCCATGATATGAAAGGTGCGGAATGAGGACTCACGTTTACGATCATATACAACGACTCCAGGATTTCCTCGTCGTCGTCACTGCCGAATATATGAGCAATTTGTGACATGGGCCACGGGTTCCATGCATTGATGTGGGGTCCGCTGTGGATACATACTTGAGAGTAACTCCTCACAATTTCGGGTCACTCACCCAATGCCTCTGAAGCTTTGACCCTCGGCGTAATAAGGGTTCTGGCGAGACATCAATTTGTTCTTCGTTTTGATATATGTTGCGTCATTCTTGTCGAGGAAGCCTAGGTAAGGGAGTGAAAGGAGGGACTACAAGGGGTTTGCAACCTTCCACGTAAACATAAGAGGTTCACTCACTGGAACGTTGGCGTCATCCATCATGTAGACGGAGCCGAGACCTAGACTACAGATCAACATTGACCAACAACGTTTCTAAAACACACCATTGATCTCGTATGCGAAGACATTGTCGATAACCTGAACATCCGTTAGTGCTGGCCGCAATGAAACGTTACAACCTACACCATGTTCATAAATGGCATCTCTGATCCTCTGACTCCATTGCTTGGCCTGCGTGCTAAGGTTAGGTGCCATATTAGCGTCGTCAAGCACTGTGGCCAGGTTGGATAGTTCGACGCTGAGCATGGCATTTGCCGGAACAAGGAAGGCTAATACATATAGTTGGCTGGTTTGGAATCAAAGATCGTCGCTGTAAACTCACCATAGAAAGACGAATCATCGGAAGGACGGTGGCTAGTTCCGACCATGCCTGTGTATCCTTTTGGCTCGCCGTTCCCGCCATTGTCGATCGGACCAGCGAGTGACCCCGGAAGCCCAGTCCAATTGTAATACGAAATGAAGTTGAAGTTGGCATCATATGTAGGCTGAGACTGTTCGTTTATAACACGGAAGATCTCATCAACCGCAGATAGCCCTACATACGGGTATACCAGTGGTGACTAATAGACGATCAGGTCAAGAAGAAAAATACATACAATCAGCATTCATCATTGATGAATCTTTCGTTGCTTGATAATAAGACGCAGATAATTTGATGAAGCTGCACAACGAGTCGAGTTCATACTATATCCCTCAGATTTTTTTAGTGCTCTGATAATTTCAGCGCATACTTACCTTGCATTCAAACACAACTTGGCTGTCTATAGAACTGACATGGTCGGTCGGTCGATCAACTCTCCGTCGTGAAGTTCTTTGAGAAGTAACTCACGGATTAACAGCCACCTTGACGGCCCAGGGGTTGTAAGAAGGCGGTAAACCGCTTTCTGGAGGTGGTTGAAAAGCACCACAATAGGGGTGTACGGAGATGTATCGTGCCTCGTTATTGATCACAGCCTTGACAAGGGTAGCAAGCTCTCTGTCTGTCGATAAGAGATCGCTATATTGAGCAAACTGGACCACTTTTGTGAGTGCACTGTGGACTCTCCGCTTAGCCACAAACCTGGTTTCCAGCATCCCGGAGCCATTGAGCACTAGTATAATGGCATCAGAAGAATTCTATTCTCTGGTTTGCGTTAATCATACGAAATGTCCCCAGTGATGATGAAAGCCATATTCTCTTCCTATGTGCCGACTTAGCTCTTAGCGTTATCCACATGTCGATCAGCGCACACACCTCGCTAAAGTATTTGACGGTAGTATCTTATAAAACACGTTCAACATCAGAGAAACCCGATTTCCACTCGTTAGTAGAGCGACAACTTACCGAGAGTGTTTGGGAAAGTGTTTTCGAACAGCCGTGCGAGGTCAGGATCCTTTAAACGTGCATTCATATCTGAGATAACTTTCTATAAATGAGCGTATAAGAGTAGACCAAAGAGAATGCTTGCAATCTACCTCGACGGACGTGCTGTTGAATGTACGGCACGCAGGTTCAGGCCGCATGTAGGGCAACTCCAAAGGACCCAGAGAAGGACTACCGCGAGGTGTCTGGAAGGCCATGATTAGCTACTAGTTATCAAGTACAACGTAGGAGTAACCTGTGAATACGTGGAATAGTCTGGGCAGCTCGCGTCAACACCCGTGGCGAACAGCATGGCGAGGGTGAGCTTGTCGAGTCCGAATCTCGTACTATGACTTGCAGCGAGACCCCACAAGCATTGCGGAAGAGTGCCTAGTGAACAGTTCCACAACAGCTCTTGGATGAGCTCGGTCAACATCTTCCGATGAGCAGAGGTCAACACTTGCAGAAAACTCTCCCGACCGTAGCCGAAGTTCAATCACCAATTAGAACAGGGACGCGGGGCTAAATAAGGTTACGTACAGGCTATATTGAGCTCGAGAATAGTATGTAGACATGGGCCCGGTGCGCTATGTGCTAAACACTTGGACTAGAAGGGAGCTAATACATCATAATTCAAAGTATGATCAAACAGACTAGTTCCTCACGGGAGGTAACAAGAAAAGGCAACTCGATACTTGGCGCCAAGTATAAAAAAAGGAAATATTCACCAATGGTCCTGCCACACAGGTATTTCAATCATCACCCGTATGTGGGGCTCTCAAAACCGCAGTACCTGTCGATCGTCCCAACGTTGAGGGTGCGTCCTCATGCGCTCGAACTCCAGGGTGTTCCGACACTGCTTCCTTCCCATCACCATCACCACCAACCTCGCTTCGAAGATGGACTGCTTGATCCTCAAGTTCCGATGGTGACTCCGCACATACCCCACCATCAACCGCGCTTTCATTAACCTTCTCGTCATCTGCGTCCTCGGGGCCGCCAGTTTTCATACTATAGTTTGTCCACATGCTCTTGCTCCCCGCGGTCAGGCCTGGACCGCTTCCAAGGATCTTGGCGCTCCAGCCACTGACTTCGCTATCCCAGCTGCCTCTCCTCGAGCTCCTAGGTCTGAGGGCACGGACACTAGCGTCCACATCCCGCTCCCCATCCACATCCAAGCGATCGTCATCAGCAAGAAGGAATTGGCTGGTATTCTCCCCCTCTGGGTCCCCAAGCACGCTACCTCCGAGGTGAGAGATTGAGTCACCGCCTCCAAGTAAACCAGGCAAAGTCGCAGACCCCAATGAACCAATGGTCATGCGTGATCCGGGCATCGCATATGCTGAAGAAGCGAGCGTAAGCATTGAGGCGTTATCAAGAGGCGGTGAAGAAGGGCGCGGGTTATTTCGGGGATGGTGTGCCGTATGAAGCGGTGCTTGAAGTCCGTGGACATTGAGGCCTAATAATCCAGAGACAAGATTTGCATGTGCCATGGAAGGAGGAGGAAGTGAGACAGATTGGGGTGATGCTGTAAATGAGGCAAATGTGACAGATGTGCCACCACTAACTAGGCCGCCGTTAGTACCCGTGGAAGATGAGCGGGCATGGAGTGCGTGACGTTGCGAAACCTGTGATACAGGGGTCACAGGGACCTGTGCTATGTGGCCAATGCCAGCGGGCGGTAGGTCAATGCTGAGGACAGTGGTGGGTTTAGTGCTCGCTGCAATGCTGCGGAACGTGCGAGAATGAGAAATGTAGGATGAAGAGGAATGGGAAAGGGAAGGCGACGGAGGGGAGCTAGGGGGTAGAGGACGCAACGATGCGTCCTCATCGGCCTCCAGGGCACTGACAGGTGACCACATAGAATCGCGAGCCAGGGATGAATGGCGGGTGGAGGCATCCACGTAATCATCGTCACCAGAGTGAAGAGATTGATTAAGGTCCGTCTCCGCATCGTTGAGGGAGATGGTGCGTCGATGCGACATTGCAGACGAGACACCCCTTCGGTGATAATGGACGGTACCCTGCCGCTGCGATGCGGGTGGGTTGACGTGCGGCAGAGGAGAGGAAATGGATCGACCGCTGGACCGTGAACCGTGGCCAAGATGGCTCTTGTGGTTTGGAACGATCTTATGGGTGAGCTTCATGGCATTTTCATCTGGAATCCTCCTCGCCCTGCCTGACCCGCCGAGCTTGCGTTGCAACCAATTGATGATTGGTTTACTGGAGCGATGAGGCATTTTCTTAGAGTACAGTTGTTCAGATACCTGCGTCTGCTTCGATGGGAGCGGGGCCCTACGAGCACCATGTTGTGGTCCCTTCATTGCGTCTACGTTTCCTAGCTTGGGCTGAGGCTTTTGTAACTGGGGGACGGGAAGGACCATCGGGGAATCTGAAGTTGGTGGAGACATGTGCGACTGAAATATCTAATCCTGAGCAAAGCCCAAGATCGGCACTCGAAAAGAAGGAGTATGGCGGTAGCTTTCAAGTGCATTGCCATGTAAGTAACCACGTCTCAACTCAGTCTCGGATGCAGTAGCACCCAATATACATAGCAGATCCGAATCGTAATATTTCATTCTGACACCTGTTAGTACAATACATCGCCTGGCAGGGCTTTCACCACTCCGCTTTCTCGGTCGCCTTTGTGGGAACAACTGGGATTTTGTTTCCCTTGTACCCAAACCCATCCAGCCACGGCCAAACTGCGCTCCTGCTTTGTTCAAACGAGGAAATGGCGCCATCCTTCTGAAGTGTCAGCGCGATATCATCCAAACCATTCAACAAACAATGGCGCCGGAATGGATCCACCACAAAGCGAATCGCCGCCTTGCCGTTACCTCGCCTTACTTCCTGTTTCTCGAGGTCAACCTCAAGCTCCACACCCGCTTCTGCATCCGCAGCAAGTTCCTTGCACTCCGCTTGAGAAAGTGCCAACGGGAGCATGCCATTTTGCATAGCATTGCTCTGGAAAATCTCACCAAAGCTCGGGGCGATAATACAACGAATACCAAAGTCATTCCTGCAATTCATAATAATTGTTAAGCCTCGGATAATCAAACCTCGTTAGGCGACTCACAAGCTCCACGCAGCGTGTTCGCGAGAGCTACCACAACCAAAGTTTGGTTCGCTAACCACAAGAATTCTTGCCTGGTCGTATGGTGCACGATTCAGGACAAAGGTCGTCTTCTCCCCTGTCTTGGGATCGAAGCGAAGGGCATAGAACAATGCATTAGAGAGTCCGGTACGTTTCAACGTTTTGAGGAATTGTTTGGGAATAATCATATCTGTGTCGACATTGGACATGTGCAACGGTGCTGCGACTCCCTGGACAATAACAAATTTCTCAACGCCAGAGCTCGAGGGCGGACGGAGGTCTGTGGAAGAGGTCCCGGATGCGTGGGTAAGGGGTTTGGGTTCTGGAGGAGGGAGGACAGGATCCGTTAAGAACTCGTGTGGACTCAATCGTTTCAGGGACGACGCTTCAGCTTTAGTCTCAGTCGTTGAACCCAATAACTTCCGGACATCAGTGAGCTTTCCCTTGATGGCTGCAGCCGCTGCCATGGCAGGACTGACGAGATGAGTCCGCCCTCCAGCACCTTGACGACCTTCGAAATTGCGATTACTTGTGCTAGCACAGCGCTCGCCCGGCGCCAGCTGATCCGGGTTCATACCCAAGCACATAGAGCATCCAGCTTCCCTCCAGTCAAAACCGGCACGCTTGAAGATAGTATCTAATCCTTCTGCTTCTGCGTGTTGCTTAACCAGCCCCGAACCAGGAACGATCATAGCTTGGACGTTTGGTGACACCTTCGCATCGGGTCCGGCAGCCAAAATGACTCGTGCAGCGGAGCGAAGATCTTCAATACGGCTATTCGTGCAAGAACCAATGAAGACTTTATCCAAGGAAATGTTCTCCATAGGAGTATTCGGTTGCAGACCCATATAAGTCAAAGCCCGCTCTGCACCAGCCCGCTTAGCTGGGTTCATTCTTGCCGGATCAGGTACAAAACCAGTGATGGGAGCGACGTCCTGAGGGGATGTACCCCACGTGACAGTAGGCGGTATATCAACCGCATTGATCTTCAGTTCTGTATCGAACTTTGCGCCATCATCGCCCTTGAGGGTACGCCAATAAGCAACAGCACGATCCCATGCTTCGCCCTTTGGAGCCAGGGGACGATTGCGGAGGTAATCAAAGGTGATGTCATCAGGTGCAACCAAACCAGCTCGAGCACCGGCTTCGATGCTCATGTTGCAGACACTCATACGAGCCTCCATGCTGAAGCTGCGGAAAACAGAGCCAGCATATTCGATGACATGTCCTGTACCTCCAGCGGTTCCGATGAGTCCAATGATATGCAGGATGACGTCCTTCGAGGACACGCCTTCAGCGAGGTCACCGTCTACAGTGATGCGCATGTTTTTCCCCTTGCGTTGCAGTAAGGTTTGAGTAGCAAGGACATGCTCGACTTCGGATGTTCCAATGCCAAACGCCAAAGAACCAAATGCGCCATGGGCTATGTAAAGAGCACGTGAATGACTGTCAAGACCTAAAATTACGAACATACTGGAGGTGTGTGAATCACCACATACGCAAGTTATACCTGGAAGCTGTAGGATGGTTAGTAATATACAGTGCCAAAGATACTCGAACGCGTTTTACTGTGAAGCCTTGTTCGGGTCCGATAACATGTACGATCCCTGCCGTTCGATCAGAAATAAAGCGTTGCAGGAAGTAGGTAAGTATCTACCCTGACGTCGGTCCGCCAGCCCGAAGTACGTGAGTCCAAACTCTTTCACGTTTTCTTCGACGGCTTGACACTGTGCGCGAGAATCGACCTCGGCGACAAATGTATCGACCGATTTGTAGTTCTTGCGCGATATCGTACTTTACCAAATGAGTATTCTGATCCGATACTGTTGCCGGTGTAAAAGTTACTCACGGGATGTTATGATCGACAGTCGCTAGGGTACAATCTGGACGGCGAACGCTCCGCCCAGCTGATCGCCTATCAGTACTATCAGCAAACGAGCCGACACGGGAAGTGTGGAACGTACAGTCCCTCGAATGCCTGAGGGCTTGTGACTTCGTGAACTAGGTGACTGCAAGACAAGGTCGACCTCGGATCCACTTGGGAGACCAATACACGTACCGATCGATGTAGATAAGGGCCAATCCATCCTCCATTGCATCTCTGGGAGGGAAGTGAGGCTCGTTTCGACTTCGACGCGTTGCCATTACTCACACAACATGGTCGTCCCAAATTTTATCATACAGGGTGCGGGGTCCAGTGACAGGCGCTGGCATCGTGGTGTGCAAGGTATAGCGACGGTGTAGAAAGCGAAGAAAGAGCGCACTCAATCTTGTTGCGATTTCGCTTCCGGTAGTCGGCTATTTTAACCTATCACTGATCTCGGCCGATCGTGGTGACTCGGCCGACATCGCGTAGTACTAAACCGAAATCAATTTCGCTTCCAGTCGTCGTCGGTTTGGTGGCGGCGCCACCAACGACTGGAAGCGAAAACGGATAAGAGTTAGCCGTACTGAAATCTACTAGTATGTGCTTGCATGTTCATGAAACTTGTGGCCCTAATATTGGTTACAAAAAAAGATAAGGACTGAGAATCTACACCAGTACTGTACCATCTTAGCGCTCAGAAATGGATTGTAGACAATCCCCAGTGGACTATGGCGGGAAATGCCGTACATAAACTGTACAGTTTTTCAGCCACAGCTCACAGTTCCCCTCCACAATACTTACTCGAGCATCAAGTCGACGTAATGGCCAAGTCCAAGAAGTGAGCTCCTCCTGGATTGTTTACAATCCGTGTTAATGCGTTTCCAGCCACACCAACCACAACCAGAGTCGCAAGGCCCACCGGAATGGCATCAAGCGGCCGCAAACCAATCGGACACGCTCGTTGAAGGGGGTATGTATTCATTCTTCCTGTCCACGCCCTCTCCGATGTTAAAGCTTGCATTACATAGGTTGACCCTAAGGTATGTCATCGTCGTCTGTTGATTCGTACTGTGACCCTCATCCTATCACACAGTTCCGTCGGAACTCGCTCTTCGCACTCGTTGGATCTGTACGCTCGATATTTCCCTGTCATGACCTTGTCTAACTTCGTACCAGCGAAAAGCACGTGCAGAGAAAAGCAAAAATTCATGATCCAAGCGGGTTACTCCCCATCCCCTACTGTGTCGCGATGCTCGAGGATCACAGATGTGTAGATCACTCGACATATGTATCACTTGCCGTAGCCATGCGGTGCAACAGAAAAGTAACAACATCGCATTTCAATATCGTTCCATCACGATCGTGATTCTGGTGTATGCGAATTATCCCCGTGTTTCTCCCTCCGACTCGCTTGTAAGTTCCTCGCGTTGCGTTCGAGAGCGGCTTGCAACCTTGCAGCCTAAAGACGCAATGAAACCGAGTGAATGTCAGTAGGGAAGCAACGCTGAAACGTACTGCCGCATCCTCAGGTCGAAGCGCACCCTTGGCCATATTGTGTTTGCCATATTTGAGTTTCTTGACTCGAGTGGCTTGCATCTTCTTACCCGACGTGTCTTCCTCAAGTAGAGCCTCGCACTCTTCCTGGGTCGCTACGTAACCTTGTAACAGGGAGAAGAACTTGTGACGGAGGACAGTTTTGATTCTTTCAAACGCATGCGCGCTGTACCACCCATCTCGTTCCTGGAGTGGCTGAGGCAGGAGCCAAGTAGTAGACACAGTGATACTCACATCACACGTTTCCCGCAAGTCGTCTTCGCTTTCAATCATGTCTTTCAACATCGGGTCCCATATATCGCAAAGCTGGAAGGCCGCTGTTTCCTTGGTGAGCGTGACACCATCAAATACGTGCGACTTGCTGGAAAATAGGATGAAGTCATAGGCCGCCCAAATAGAAGAAAAGTAGTACCCACCGTCGCTCAACCTCTAGCGCTTCCTCTTGCTCAACAGACCTGGTGATATATGCGGCAGCTGATCTCCCTTCTTGTCTGCGGGAGACAATAGAAACCCTTGACATTGGATGATTTGCGTTGCGGAAATAAATTCGCTGATAACTGTCGGTGTATGAGAAGAGCTGATGATCTGCTCCTTGATGAATGCTTACAACCGAGCTTCTGTGTTCTTCCTTGGGTCATATTTGTGGCGGATAAGTGTATCCCGCCAGGGCCCATCCTGGAACGTATAGCAAACAAGAGGGAGTAAGACCTTAGAGCTGCATAACGTGAGTTGATGTGAAGAGTGAACAAAGAATTCTTACTTGTGTATCTCTCTGACTTCGGCAGGACTAAATTGATTATACAAGGCAGCACGTGTCCAGATTGGACGTTCTTGCACGAGCTAATAGGCACATAAGT
Organism: Rossbeevera mucosa; assembly: GCA_038090415.1. Lineage (NCBI taxonomy): Eukaryota > Fungi > Basidiomycota > Agaricomycetes > Boletales > Boletaceae > Rossbeevera > Rossbeevera mucosa. The sequence goes on along the minus strand of JBBPMR010000728.1, from coordinate 4,593 downwards.
TACACTGTTGGGATAATTCGACAGAGACCGGTGCCACCTGCATGACGCGTTCGAGGAGTTCCGGCTTCACCTGATTCTGGGCTTGTTGCACGGCGGGAATCGGACTTTCTGGAACCTGTGGAGCGTGATGCAAAAATCAACGAACCAGGAAAGCAACTAACATTGAGATCCCCAAATGTCACTGTTGCGGGGCCATATCCCTTCCAACGACCCTTATTAATGAGACGCTTCCGTTCCTCACCAATGTCTTCATTGACGACGGTAGCCACCATCGAGGCGGCGCTCGGTTTGAAACTACTCATCGTCGAGCCTATGCCGCAGAGACAGGCTCAAGCGACTTACTTATAATTTTGAGGAATGCCCTGGCGACTGAATATGGGTGGTGGAAAGAGCCTCAAATTACTCCGTGGAACGGATGGTTCGCCATCATTCGCTAGACCGGGGTCGATATTGGGATCATCACCTGCGGGAGAAGAGAGAACATAATCCTCTTTTTCTTCAGGGATGGCATACTGCCGAATGGCATCCACTGCCAACATATCAGTGCGATCTCTATAGTCGTGCCATCTTCGACTTACCATCCATTCTGTCCATTGCCAGCCGCAGCTGCGCGACGGGATCCGACATGTCGGGTTGAAACTGATAGTCCGCCATACCTGTCCCAGTAGTAAATAAACGTTACTGTTATGATAACAGCCAGACTTGCTGCGAAACCGAACGGTCTTGCATACGACGCCCAACGGTTCTGCAACATACTCTCCAACGGTACCATCATGGCCTGGTTGCCGACGTTTTCTTTTCGTGATCTTGACTAAGATATTGCCGGTCCCGACGACGTCTCCAGGTATTGGATGTGCATAAGGGTTGCCGCAGCGAAGATTTAGTTCCAACAACGCCTCGTTGCGTGCGGCGGTGCGCTTGAAAGCGCTCTCGAGCTTCGACGTGCCTCCTAAATTGCGAACTGCTAACGGGACGGAAGAATGCTGTACGTAACCTGGATACTCGACGGAATAAAAATGTGTAGCGGGAAGGGGATGCTCAGGCGCCGCGGTAGGCGAAGGCGTTGATTGCTCGGTGGCGGTCATCATGACGTGATTAGCAAGATATGTAGTCAAGGCATATTCTAAGTCTCCTCAGCTACCTCCTGTTTTCTTCTGTAGATTCTTCCACGCACTCAATAGTTCCTGCGAATAGACGGTTAAAGACGAAGCAATACATTCATTCATTCGAACTTACTGGGTCTGACAGATTGACACCAGCCTTCTCAAGCTCCTCCTTGAGTTTCTTACCTGCCGCGCGAAATTCTGCATTGGAAAAAAGCTGGAACAGCTGCATTGTCGTCGGACCTGTGGTCGGGTCGACACCTGTATGATTTAAACCGCCTGCAAGTCAACATAACAGGGCGCGTGTACCTTTCTGGTGCATGAGCTGTTGGATCTCATCCAGCGCCTTCGCGGCCTCTGGATTGCTCAATAGTTTCCGCATGGCAGGCATGTTTGCTACCTCTTCGAAGCTGCCTAGGCTCGAGCTTAGTTCCGACGGCTTTTTTATTCTTGCATGGACACAGGGCGTGAATGAAAGTGAGCGACGACAGCGAAATGCGTGGCCCCGTGTTGCTGGACGCGCTGACTGGCGTGCGAGCAGTACAAGGTGCCTGATCATTGTTGACACTTGGAGAAAAGTTTCACGCCACAGACGCGTCAACCGTTGGACGCGTCCACTTTCTCATGGATTACGATTACTTTTCGATCGAGGGTATCCTTGCGGAAAACCAAGTGAGTACTCTACCCATTAGATTGAGCATCGCTATATGTGACTTTGTAGAAAGTACATTGTACCTTCAAGATAGATATACCGAGCATGGGGCATCTTGGGGGGGGCTCTGATAAAGATGTACGGTCCCACCCATAACCCAGTTATCACCCCGCTGAATAAAGGAGATAGATCAAGGCTTTAACAAAGGTCTCACTTCCAATGTGGCTAGCATACATCTTTATCTATTCGTAAGCCTATCTGTACCATCTGCGTTCCCATCCACTCCATGATCTTGCAGGGACTGGGCTGATGTGGCAACACCCAGTGCTTTCGGTAGGAGAGTCAGAAATGCACTAAAAGCAGAACCTCGGAGCGTCAGGCTCTCTACACTCGTCGGCGCGGGTGGGTTCTGGTATGGATTTGGAAAAATGATTATGGAGATGTGTGTAAACTGTCACGGGTGTAGGAGAGTCATGCTAATCCCGATTTCAAGATTATCGGAGGACCAGGCCCGTGAAATGGAGGTGGTTCTGACGCAGGTATGTAGTCTTTGCGTGTTGGAATGCCTCCTAGTCTGAAGATGGCCACTGTCAGGCACTCCGCGGGCGTCTCACAGAGGTGATCGACCAAGCTCAACACTTTGCAGCGTTGGGTCCTTCAGGAGGTGGAGGGAGTAACAGCGATGTGACACAGTCATTTCGAGAAGGATTGGATGGAACAGAAAGAGAACGTGAGGTTGGATTTTTCGATTTACAATGCATAGGACTGACGTCTCGGCAGTGTTCTTATTGGCACAAGAGAGCGTCAGACAAACAAAGCGTTGGTACGAAGGAAGTGATAGAACACGGCGGTGAATATGGTGTCATTGGTCCTTTCTCAGAGTGACCTCTGAGTCTGAGGCGGGAAGTGCCTTTAGTTCGTGTACGAACCTGCCATATGTTGAGTAGGAGCATCACGATTGGAGAAATAGCACGTTACCATTTCGTGCTTGCCCAAAGAGCAATTTCGATCGCCATCAGAATGAAGAAGTGGACATTGCCATTGGTGAGGTATGCTAGCCAGGCAAAGATCAAAAAGAGGACGGTAAAGGCACAGTCGACTGCGAGCAAGAACGAGGGATGCAACGAAGAACCTGGCTTGAGGAGGAAAGAAAAGAAACCGTCCGATCCAGATGATGACATGTCTAGTCAAAGAGCTGAACACGACATAGATACAAACATCGATCAACACTTCTCAATATTCTCCTTCCCGGCACGACGGAATGCAAAAACGGGTGTTTGCAAGGCCCCCAAGTCTGACTCGGCTTGTCCGGGTGCTGGAATGAACAAGTTAGCTCTTGAATGGATCAACCAGTCCAACTAACATTGGAAGCCGCCCGAAAGTTCGAAATACTTTTCAACGAAAGAGAGGACGGATTCCGGCCTAGGGGATTCCTCTGAAGCGTCAGAATCGTCGGTGCTTTTGGGCGGTGTCCGAAGCACGGGGAGTTTGAGGTGATCTAGTCGGGTGTCGAAAACTGCAAGGCTTATGGGTGACGAGCTAGGTTTACAGGTTGGAACGGCATTTAGGAAGGGAGAGGAAACATACCTGGCAGATTGTGAAGAGAGAAATTCGATAGTAGAAAGTGCGTGCGTGATCAGCAAGAGATACGATGACACGGTGTATCTGTGGGAATTTCAATGAGGCGAGTTTCTGACATGCACGTCAACTTACGCCTCTGGCTCGGGCAAGAAATACGAGGAAAGCTCGTACAACACAAGCAAAGAAGGCGCACGATCGAGCGTCACTTTCGGAGCGATCGGGACAGACGGGTCGGAAACATCGTGCGTACGGAGCGTGGCGAGGACCGCAAGGAGAGCTTGGGGACTAGGAGGATAGCTGGAGAGGAAGGGTCACTCATACGACACGTGGGGGAGAAATGAAGAGGGCGCACAAGACGGAGACTCTAGAGCTCACGGCTGCGACTGTACCGGTGGAGGAGTGTGCGTTGAGCCAGTGATCGGAGGAGAGTGTGTGAAGGAGGGCATGGCGGGAGGGCGTGCAGAGAATGGCGCTGTCGACAGACAGACAGAGGTGAACCGGTGCCGAGGGTGGATACGGGCCGTGCACGACGAGGGACCTGAAATGGGGCAGGGCCGGGGCTGGCTCGGGCAACAGACGCATCTATGATCGCGTCACGTGGAGATCGCCATCCTGTGTTGCACAGTCGATAAAGGTCCGCTCATCATCGACCCTTTCAGCTCATAACCACTACTAGCATGTCCGCCCTCTCAGCGATCCCTCTTGCTGCTACCCTTTTTCTCAACTCTGCCCAGGCAGCCTCACAGTTCGCCCCCGTACCGTGGCTCGCCCCAGCGATTGGCCTTCTCAATACCCTCGTCATCATGATCAGGCAGGCCCATGCTAACAAGTACGCCAGTTTCCGTCTCGTCTCTTCGTCACATCTCATTGGCCACTAGGAATGCCTTGCATCAGCTCCTGGATCGCTGCATCAGCTTCTTGGTCGTCGTTCGACAACGCGGCGATGACGCTTCCGCTGAAGAGCGGGAAAGATTGAGCGCTGGCGTTCAGAGGTCTTCCCCCGCCCTCATACCATATTCCCCCGTCTAATAGCATGCCTCCAGCACTCTCAATGGTGTCATTAACCATATGGATAAATGGTGCTCGAAAAACGCATTCGAGCTGTTCGTCAGGCAAAGCGACCTCAGTACCGCTATTCAAGACTGTCACTTGGAGATCAACGATAGTCTAGCAAAACTCCAAGTGAGTACAGAATATATTTTGTCCCTCTCTGGCTAATCTCTTCCTCTAGCTCACTGCAGCATTAGATACTGCGGT
>JBBPMR010000727.1:0-15364 GCA_038090415.1 Rossbeevera mucosa | reverse complement strand
AAATTGATGGCAACTGCAGCTGAAAAACAGCCTCGCCAATCAGGTCTCTACTCTGTAGTGCCACCAGAGGTCCCACTCACAAAAGAGTTTAGCAACCAGCAGACACACAGAGTTGAATCTGTGAAGCGAGTGTGTAAATGGGTGATGGGGAATCGAATGGTAACGGTTAAAAGCAGCTGCGCTGTGAACACTACAATGGACAAAATAAGTAGAAAAGAGGGCAAAATCACCGGAAATAACAGTTGCTGCTAGTTCTTCGGATATTTCCATGTTATTTCCGGTCCTTTTGCACTCTTTTCTACTTATTTTGCCCATTGTAGTGTCTGCAGCGCTCAGCGCTGCTTCTAACTGTTACCATTCGATTCCCCATCATCTATTTACCAACTCTACAATTTTCCTCGTTGTTCTAGGCCTTTGTGGCCGTTCTATATCGATTCTTATCTTGTGATGACATTTCTGACAGTTGTGGCTGATGTGGCTGCTAGTTTTCGGATATTTCCGTACTGTCACAAACCTTCGAGTCCACTGTTCTTCGCTTCTCTTTAGTTACTCACAGTGGACTCCAGGTTTGTGCTCATTGTATTGGTTCAATATCATCTTTAGTCACTCACAGTGGACTCCAGTGTGCTCCTGAAGTCCAAACTGGTGTTTATCTCACTCCTACAAGCTATCAACGCTTATCATTCCGAACTGCCATTAACTTGCGAGTCCATGTCCTTCGCTTCTCTCTAGTTACTCACAGTGGGCTCTGGTGCTTCAATGCACTTTACCTTCTTCAGAGAAGCCTTCATTGAATGCACAAAGCTAAGAAAAGGACAACACCTGCCTGTTCACATAGCAGCACATGCTAGCTTCATTATGGGAATTAGGAAAGTGTGCCTTCTAATGGAGCAATAATGAGAACCAAAATGATGAGCGTAGATAGCTTGTAGGAGTGTGATGAACACCAATTGGGACCATGAGAACCAAATTATGAGCGCAGATAGCTTGTAGGAGTGAGATGAACACCAATTGGGACCTCAGGAGCACACTGGAGTCCAATGTGAGATAATATTGAACAAGTATAATAGAGGCAGTTATATTTCCGCTTCCCTTCTGTCTCACTTACCACAAAAACTTTTATTTACTCTGCTACCAAGCATGGACCACGTCCTCAGCAACACGGTGGTCAAGAGAAATCCAGAAGATTGGTGGTATCCAAAACAATACTGACGCTTCACTCAGCTCTCTCCCTCTTCAAGCAGCAGACCTCCTTTCACGCATTGGCATTCATGGTGCTGCAGATGACACTCTCAGAGTGCTTGGTCAACACAGCTCCATCGAAATCCAAGCTCACATGGTTCACAATCTCACTTGGGGACGGGATCACCCTCCTCTAATTTGGCCTGAATTCTTGCTGAGTATGCCTCCTATCTCGATTGAAGTACACACCTTTTGAGACTCTTTCCCTTGCTGTAACAGGGTTCCCAATTGATGGGGCTGAGGAAGCCATAAACAGTAGGATCCATCAATGAGCAAGTTTAACCTCGGGTGTTGTTAGTGGGCTGGCTATATGTACTTACAACAAACTTGGATGGCTCAGAGCCTGAGACACATAGGCAGCTCGGCTTTCCCCTCTTCTCCATCTGGGTGGTGGTGTTCATGCCCAATCGATTCCTCATGTCCAAACACCTGCGCAGCAGCAACCCCTAGAGTTTCATTCCTGCCTCCCTGATGGTGGAACCTACAAACTATACGGGTGACAAAAGTGAATTCACACAGTGGTGGCGCACCCTGTGTGTTTACATTAAGGGATTCAAACAGATGCCCAACTGACGGACAAATGATCATAATAGCAATCAGATACCTACATGACAGGCAACAATGCGGCAGGAAGGTTCGCTGACCTGTACCCAATTTCATATCAGGATGGTAGTCATACCTTCCAACAATTTGCTGACCTCCTTGTCGAGCAGTTTATGCCCAAGGACGGACAGAACAAGGGAGAAGGCCTTTTACAGGGCTGAATCCATTCTTGATGCACACACAACGCCGTGCCAACAACCCCACCTCGGACGTTAAGAAACCTTCGCAGTCCCAAAAAAAGGCTGAGTCAGCCAAAGCAGAGACAACTGCTACACCAAACCCTAAGACCACTTTGGTGGAAGCGATTCCCCGTACCTCAGGGCCGATGGACCTTTCCCAAGCATCTGCTAAAGGCCAGTGCGTGAAGTGTGGTAAACTGTGGCCATGCTCTGAACACCTGGTACATCGTTCTCGCCAAGTCCGCAAGATTAAAATGCACGGAGTCGAAATAGAGGGTTTTTAAAATGAGGAGTGAAGCAGTCTAAGCCTCCTCGTGTACATAGCACTGGTTCTATAAATAAATATGATGTTCTCACCATTGAACCATGCGAGACTGAGAGAACCAAAGACCTGATCGATCAAGGGTTCGAAATGTTAGATGAACTACCCCTGTACATATATATGTGAATGACGGTGTTTACGCCACCAAAAGTAATAATTCGAATCTCGCCACAACAGGATCAAGTCTTTGAGAGAACTAGCCATAATGGCACAAAAGACAACGAGGCAAAAGCGATGGTTAGCCCTACAATTGCCGAGTGTAAAATGGTGATCAAGGAATGGGTTGCGCCCCCTCGGACCAATCATCTGAAGGTTAGTGCACCGCCCTTATCAAAAGCACAGGATGAGAAATCAAAGGGACGGGGAGCCCCTGCGAAAGTATCTGCAAATAAAGATACCCTGACCCCACCAGGATTAGTCCAGAAGAGGAACATGCATGGTCTAATATGGTTGACCCATGGACAATCAAATGGATGCGTAAAGTAGTAGTGGAACAGGACGATAAGACAATAAAAAAGCATTTAAAATCGTTCTGTCACAAAACTCACCTCCAAGAGATTGACAATGAGTTGATATGTTGGCTCAAAACTGCAGATGACATGAATTCATATGTAGTACTACGAGAACTCCAAAAGTGTTATTTCCAGTGATTTTACCCTCTTTTCTACTTATTTTGTCCTATAACTATAGTGTCAACAGCGCTCCGCGCTGCTTCCAACTCTTACCATTCGATTCCCCATCATCTATTTATCATCTCTACAATTTTTCTCGTTGTTCTAGGCCTTTGTGGCCGTTCTATCTCGATTCTTATGTTGTGATGACATTTCTGACAGTTGTGGCTGATGTGCCTGCTACAATGAGCACAAACCTGGAGTCCACCTTGAGTAACTAGAGAGAAACGAAGAACAGTGGACTCGAATGTTTATGGCAGTTCGGAAATATCCGAAAACTAGCAGCCACATCAGCCACAAATGTCAGAAATATCATCACAAGTCGAAAATAGATATAGAACGGCCACAAAGGGCTAGAACAAGTGAGGAAAGTGTAAAGTGGATAAATGGATGATGGGGAATCGAATGGTAACAATGAGAAGCAGCGCTGAGCGCTGCCAACACTACAATAGATCAAATAAGCAGAAAAAGAGGGCAAAATCACCAGAAATAACAAGAAATGTCATCACAAGACAAGAATCAATATAGAACGGCCACAAAGGCCAAGAACAACGATGAAAACTGTAGAGTTGGTAAATAGATGATGGAGAATCAAATGGTTAACGGTTAGAAGCAGCGCTGAGCGCTGTAGACACTACAATGGTCAAAATAAGTAGAAAAGAGGGCAAAATCACCGAAAATAACACAAAGCGTGTGCCAGCCTTTTGTTGCACATAGAGGAACCTGAGAGCGTTCCAAGCGGCAGTAGGGTCGCCCTGATCCGCCCTGATATGAATCCTCTGATCTGGAGCGATGTTAGGCATGATCTCCCCAGCAGCCCTGTCCTGTTTCACGTCCCAGGCATCGCGCTCAGCAGTAGCCGCAGATGGTCAAGTCTTTTTGCCATCAACAAGTCTCCAAAGTCCATTTGAGCGAAGCAGAGCCTTCATTTCCTTGCTCCATGTGACACTGGCATATATGGCACAATATCAACATGTGGTGCACGAGAAGCAGCTTCATCATCAAAGGCTTCAAATGGTTGAACAGCAGCAATTGGAGCAACAGCAACTTCATTATCAGGGGCTTCAAATGGTGGAGCAGCAGCAATTAGAGCAACAGCAGCTTCATCAGAAGCAGATATATCAATTCTTATTGCCCTGATGAAGGATCCCTGTAACTACACAACATCAAGTTCAACCTGGGAATGCCCCACAAGATCGCTGCCCAGCCCGCTGAGCGCTTCCCACCACCATCCATACTGGTTGCCTATCTCCATCCTTATTTCCCTGACGAAAGATCCCTGCAACTACACAACATCAAGTTTGACCTGGGAATGCCCCACAAGATCGCTGCCCACACCCGAAATCTGGCCTCTCTGCTGGCAAAGCTTTCGTCCACCTCCTCGGGTCGAATTCTAATATTTGTTGTCACTACGTACAGTAATAAGAACTGAGGGGACTGACTTGTTTGCAGGAAAGGATGGGCAAGGGTGGAGGAGGTTTTCAGTGGAAGTCTCTCAGATAAGATCAATTCCCTCTGCTATTGCTCAGCAACAGCTGATGAAATAATTAATTTTAGTTTTTTGATGTTCTAATCTCCCCTTCCATAAAGGATGTTATTCAGGCGGAGTAGTCCTTCTGACCTGTGATTGGATGATTCTCTCTTACCCAGAGTCTCAATGCGGCCTCCTGTAGTCTTTGCAAAGTTAGTCTTCTTGTTGTTGCTCTTTCAGAATGGTGTTCTGATTCATCTCTTGTAGCAAGGAGGTAGACCACACTCTCATGTTCACTGTGAAGCGCTTTCAGAGTCCGCCTTGCCATTTCTGAATGCAATTTTTTTTCCCTGAACACCATGTTATTTCCGGTGATTTTGCCCTCTTTCCTACTTATTATGTCCATTGTAGTGTTAACAGCGCTCGGCATTGCTTCTAACTGTTACCATTCGATTCCCCATCACCCATTTACACACTCTAGCATTTTCCTCATTATTCTAAGCCTTTCGCATATACATCATGGACGCTTCCAGAATGTCCTAGGCTGTATGTAATCGACCACAAGGATGTGTAGCATGACAAGGTAAACCGAGGATCTTACCTGACAGTTGAGCGAATATCGCGATTTCCTATCAAAGTAGGTTTCGTAATATAGAGAAGGTTTCTGAAAAAGATTGAAAGTTGATCCATCTGCAGCAAAAATTCCACCCTCCATCTTTCAGAAGACTGTGCCTCGACAAATCTCCAAGCCAATTCCACATCGAGTGATTGTGCTGTGGATACTGTGATGAACTCGTCATGCTGATTAAGGATGGCTATCATTGTACCGTTCGTACAGTTCACTACAGAGCCTATGCGGACCCCTGCCCACTGTGCGATGTCCTTGTTCGTTGCTGTATTCCTATAGTGACCTACACAAAACAGAAAAATCGCCAGTTGCACAGCAACTGGCAGCTGAAGATGATATGATTTTGATTTGAAGATTGCATGGTCACTGATATGGTTAAGGATACAGTTGAATATATCTGGATCGACGCGAATCTGTTGGCTGAAGAAACCAGTCTGGGAATCAGCAAAATGGGTGAGGAGTGTTGGAATGTAAAGACAATAAGGGAATGGCTAGATAGCCTAGTGGTTAGGCATCCCAGTACTATACAGAGGACCTGGGTTCAATTCCCAGTCTAGCCAGATTGTAGTGACTTAATAAGGAGATGGAGCTGGAATAACCACATTAGTGGCTCAGCAATACGGTTAATGACGTGTGTGTATTCCACTTCGTTGTGAAGAGCTCTAATTGATTCCAGATAGTACTGGTATCATCTCTTTCTCTCCTCCACCGAATCAACTGACTCTGCAGATTCAGACATCAGATCACAGTTGTCTCTCAGACTTCGAGGAGATGACATAGGGCTGGGAGAGAGGGGGGGGGGGAGAACAGGACAGGATCAAAGAAGTGAAAGTCCAAGCTATCCTTATCCTCATCCTCATTCTTGTCAAGTTCAAGAAGGTCTTCCCTTGCATGGTGTTGTAAGTTCTCCAGTTTCTGTGTTAAAATTTTTTAAATTTTAACTTTGACATACAGGTTAACAGCTTGGTCTTCGCAGAGATGTGAAGCATGATGGGCATTAGAAGATGAGGATAGCTGTCATGGCTGTATTTTTCAATGAACTTCTATTCCAAATCTGTGTGATGTACAAGCTATCTACACATATCAGTTCCAATAATGTCACTTGAAGCCCCCCCAACTAGCTCACTTACACTGGCCTCTGGCAAGCCTTGTTGTGTGTTGTCAAGAAGGCCTTGGTGTGAAAGTTCTGTGGAGCTTGCTGGAAGCGCCCCCCGAGTAGTCACAATTCCTCGGCTTTTTCAAGCATGCTCAGCTTCATAAACCCAATTTCAGATACTACAGGACAAAGGTACAAGAATAATATCTAGACACAATGCCTGGCTCTTTCTACTCCCTGTGGTTATCCTCAGTAGCCTGTCATCATAAAAACAGCCTCTTCCTCCGACCTGACATTGATGTATGCAGTGTTATTTCCGGTGATTTTGCCCTCTTTTCTACTTATTTTGTGCATTGTAGTGTCAACAGCGCTCTAACTCTTACCATTCGATTCCCCATCATCTATTTACAAACTCTAAAAGTTTTCGGATAGTTCCGAACTGCCACAAACCTTCGAGTCCACTGTTCTTCGCTACTCTCCAGTTACTCACAGTGGACTGACTCCAGGTTTGTGTTCATTGTATTCGTTCAATATCATGTCTAGTTACTCACAGTGGACTCCACTGTGCATTGTATTCGTTCAATATCATGTCTAGTTACTCACAGTGGACTCCAGTGTGATGATCCTGAAGTCCAAATTGGTGTTTATCTTACTGCCACAAGCTATCAACGCTTATTGATCTGTTATGGTGATCAGCTGGAGTTAGCATCAGAAAGTTTAGGGGTTCATACTGCACTATTCTGTCGACACTACCACTTCACTACAGGTCTATTGCTACACATCGAAGCATCTACTCTTTTGACTATATATCCCTATGCCTCATTTCGCTCCAAAACTACCCATATCCACCATGTCCACTGAGACACATCATACCCACCGCATTTTGCCTCTGATCGGCATGAATTACACCACATGGAGCGAGGAAATAAAAGCTCTACTTTGCTCAAAGGGACTTTGGAGACAGGTTGATGGCAAAGAGACTCGACCATCTGCGGCTAGTGCTGAGCGCGATGCCTGGGACATGAAACAGGACAGGGCTGCTGGCGAGATTGATAAGCGTTGATAGCTTGTGGGAGTGGGATGAACACCACTTTGGACTTTAGGAGCAAACTGGAGTCCACTGTGAGTAGTTACCTAAAGATGATATTATGAATACAATGAGCACAAACCTAGAGTACCCTTTGAGTAACTAGACAGAAGCGAAGTGGACTCGAAGGTTTGTGGCAGTACTCAAATATCCGAACTGTCAGAAATGTGATCACAAGATAAGAATCAATATTGAACGGCCACAAAGGCCTTGAATAATGAGGAAAAATGTAGAGTGTGTAAATGGGTGATGGGGAATCGAATGGTAAGGGTTAGAAGCAGCACCGAGCGCTGTTGACACTACAATGGACAAAATAAGTAGAAAAGAGGGCAAAATCACCGAAAATAACAGTTTGTGCTCATTGTATTATATCATCTCTAGTTACTCACAGTGGACTCCAGTGTGCTCCTGAAGTCCAAAGTGGTATTTATCTCACTCCCACAAGCTATCAACGCTTATCACATTCTGGATGTGAAATCACCACCTGATCCAGTCTGTGAGCCATGTCTAGCAGGCAAGATGCACACAAATCCATTCAGTCCATCAGACACTCACAGCACTCGTCTGCTTGAGCTTGTCCATACTGATGTCCATGAAGTCTCTCATCGCTTTTGTCTAGATGCAGAGGACTCTGATGAGGATGCAGATATGGCTGGCTGGTGTGACGTCTCTTGCCATTCCACGTTCCTATGCAGACGCTATGTGATAAACATTGACAGCTTGTGGGAGTGAGATAAACACCAGTTTGGACTTCAGGAGGACACTGGAGTCCACTTTGAGTAACTAGAGATGATATAATACAATGAGCACAAACTGTTATTCCCGGTGATTTTGCCCTCTTTTCTACTTATTTCGTTCATTGTACTATCAACAGCGCTCCGCGCTGCTTCTAACTGTTACCATTCGATTCCCCATCATCTATTTACCAACTCTACAATTTTCCTCGTTGTTCTAGTCCTTTGTGGGTGTTCTATATTGATTCTTATGTTGTTGTGATGACATTTCTGACAGTTGTGGCTGATGTGGCTGCTAGTTTTCGCATATTTCCGTACTGCCACAAACCTTCGAGTCCACTGCTCTTCGCTTCTCCCTAGTTACTCACAGTGGACCCCAGGTTTGTGCTCATTGTATTCGTTCAATATTCTCTCTAGTTACTCACAGTGGACTCCAGTGTGCTCCTGAAGTCCAAATCAATGTTTATCTCATTCCCACAAGCTATCTGATAAGTCTTGATAGCTTGTGGGAGTGAGATAAACACCAGTTTGGACTTCAGGAGCACACTGCAGTCCACTGTGAGTAACTAGATATGATATTAAACGAATACAATGAGCACAAACCTGGAGTCCACTGTGAGTAACTAGAGAGAAGCGAAGAGCAGTGGACTCGAAGGTTTGTGACAGTACGGAAATATCCGAAAACTAGCAGCCACATCAGCCACAACTGTCAGAAATGTCATCACAAGATAAGAATCGATATAGAACGGCCACAAAGGCCTAGAACAACAAGGAAATTTGTAGAGTTGGTAAATAGATGATGGGGAATCGAATAGTAATGGTTAGAAGCCGCGCTGCGTACTGCAAACACTACAATGGGCAAAATAAGTAGAAAAGAGTCAAAATCACCCGAAATAACACTATCAATGCTTATCACAAACCTGGAGTCCCCTGTGAGCAACTAGAGAGAAGAGAAGAGCAGTGGACTCGATGGTTTGTGACAGTACGGAAATATCCGAAAACTAACAGCCCCCATCAGCCACCAAGGACTAGAATGACGAGGAAAATTGTAGAGTGGGTAAATAGGTGATGGACATTCGAATGGTAACGATTAGAAGTAATGCCGAGCACTGTTAACACTACAATAGACAAAATAAGTAGAAAAGAGGGCAAAATCACTGGAAATAACACTATGTGTCACAATGATGCTCAAGAGTGGCATCAGGCTGCTTTGGGCACGCTGAACCCTCAGAAGCTCAATGGAACTTGGATTCTGGTGCCTCAGCCATCAGATCGACCTGTCATCGGTTCAAGTGGGTTTTTACACGCAAATATCATGCTGATGGCTTCTTTGATCACTACAAGGCTCGTTTGGTCGCTCAAGGTTTCAACCAACGTCCTGGATTCGAGTATCTCGAGGTCTTCTCTCCTACTGTTCACCTACCCACCTTACACATCGTTCTTGCCCTTGCAGCTATCTATGACTGGCATGTGTGGTCTGTTGACGTCTTACATGCTTATCTCAATGGTGAGATTCATTGCAAGGTGTATATGGAGCAACCAGCTGGCTTCACTGAAGGGGACTCAAAGAAGACTGTGTGCAAACTCCAGAAAGTGCTATATGGCACAAAGCAGGGAGGGTGGTAGGTAATCGCTGGCATCGCAAACTTCGTCAAGTCCTGGCCACTCTGGGCTTTACCCCACATACTCTGATGCTGCAGTGTATATCTTTGTTTGCCAGGATGTGTGCATCATCCTTTCAGTATTTGTGGATGACATGATCTTTGCTTCGACATCCGTGCCTTCCATTAAGCACATTTTGGCCGAACTGCAACAACAGTTCAAGATCCATGACTTGGTGAGTGCTACTGAGATTCTGGGGATCAAAATCGATCGAAATCGCTCTGCTCGCTCGTTCACTCTTTTCCCGCGTCAGTACTGCATTGAGCTGCCCGAACTGATAAGCGTTTATAGCTTGTGGGAGTGAGATAAACACTACTTTGGACTTCAGGAACACACTGGAGTCCATTGTGAGTAACTAGAGTTGATATTGAACAAATACAGTGAGCACAAACCTGGAATCCAATGTGAGTAACTAGAGAGAAGCGAAGAGCAGTGGACTCGAAGGTTTGTGACAGTACGGAAATGTCTGAAAACTAGCAGCCACATCAGCCACAACTGTCAGAAATGTCATCACAAGATAAGAATCGGTATAGAACGGCCAGAAAGGCCTAGAACAACACGGAAAACTGACGATTGGTAAATAGATGATGGGGAATCACATTGTAACAGTTAGAAGCAGCGCTGAGCACTGTAGACACTACAATGGGCAAAATAAGTAGACAAGAGGGCAAAATCAGGGTGATTGCAAGCCTGTTACCACGCCCATGGATCCTGGGCTCACTCTATGCCGAGATGATTCAATAGCAGCACTGCAAGTTGACTATGGAGGCGCTGTTGGCTCTCTACAGTGTCTTTCCTGCACCACATGTCCAGATATCGCTTATACTGTTGGCTAGCTTGCTCATTCACTTCAAATCCCTCTATTGCGCACTGGAATGCCGTCAAACATCTCTTTCGCTACATCAAAGGCACTATGGACTATGGCATCATGTATTCTCCTAATCCCTCGATCTCTCAGCTCTTGTCTACGTTTTCTGATGCAAGTCATGTGGCTGCAAAGATACTGGACCGTCTACTGGCGCATATGTGGTCAAGATTGGAACTGGTGTGGTTTTCTGCATGTCCAAGCGGCAGCACATTGTTGCATTGTCGACTATAGAGGCTGAGCACATTGCTGCATGCGAAGCCAGCACAGAGATTGGTTGGATGCGCAAGTTGCTGGCAGAAATGGGATTTACTTTTAACACACCTTCTATCCTCCACATCGACAATCAATTTGCTATCCAGATCACCAAGCATCCAGAACACCATGGGAGAATGAAGCAGCTTGATGTTTGCTAGTTTTGGCTTCGAGATGTGCTGGACAACAAACTCTTCAGAAATAGAGTGCCCTGAGGATATTCTTGCACCCCATGAAACATGCATGGACCTTTCATCACAGTTGTCCAGTGAGTAGTTAAAGTCAGAAGGCAATGAGCAACATTATTTACTGCCTTTAATCCATCCCTCTTTGCACAATATGGATTCAATGCCATCTCCAGCATTCTTGCCTTAAGATTGAACATTTTTGTGACAAACTCCACTTCCTGCTCAGCTTGGAAAAGGTTATATTCAGCTTTTGCAATTGAGACATGCAATATGCATTTCATTTTCCCTTGAATAAAACTGGATTTCCAGATGAACCATGCATTCCTCATTCAGCTACATGATAATATAACAGAATGCGATCATTCTCTTTGTAAGATATAAGGCAGTTACAAAAACATCCTATACTGTATGTATGACTTCTGGAGATAATATCCAGCGCACACGATGGCAATGGCTTGAACAAGCGTGTGGTAGTGGTTGTCTTCACATTCTTTAGGAATGACCTCACATATCATAAGTGGGCATAGAAAGGGGTCCCCAAAGACACCAAAATCGCTTTGCAGAGTGTACCCTTGCCTAGGTGAATTATTCCCAAGGTATTCTTACAAACATCGGAAAGTCTGATATATGCAGATAGCTTGTAGGAGTGAGATAAACACCAATTGGGACCTCATGAATACACTAGAGTCTGCTGTGAATAATACATGGGACAGTGTGGTAGTGGCCACTACACTTCACCACATCATCTTGGTTATCCTCAACATTCAATGGAGGTTACCCTGCTACTGTCTCCCAAAAACCCAGCACTGTTAACACTACAATGGACCAAACAAGTAGAGAAAAGGGCAAAATCACCGGAAATAACAGTTTTAGTACTCTCCCCAGGCCATTTTTCGCATCCGAACATACTGTGCTATCCCTTCTGTTCTATTTATCAGTCTGAGAGAATGACATTAATAATACATAGCAAAAGCTCTTGTCACTTTGCTCCATCCTGGTATTCCAGAGATTTGTATACTAGGACTTTCGCATCCCATCATTCAGACTTTGGACTTGCTACACTTCTGTCTCTGCTGAGGCTTTATTCTGCATTCATGGTTCTGCTGAGGTACAATAGATTCAAGTTCTTTCAGCACACATCTTTGTATGTTTCTTCTATTAGTATTCGTGATATTCTTTTCATATATATTATTGTATGATATCTCCCACTACTCCAGCCTGAGCAAACCATGTGGATCAGAAGGTGATCCAGAACCAGAAGAAGATTTAGGATCAGGAGGTGATCCCAGACTAGGAGAAGACCCAGGACTGGGAGGAGATCCAGGACCAGGAGAAGATCCATGACCAGAAGAAGACCCAGGACCTGGAGAAGACCCAGAACCAGGAGGTGACCTAGAACCAGGAGATGATCCAGGACCAGGAGAAGACCCAGAACTGGAAGAAGACCCAGGACCAGGAGGTGAGCTAGAACCAGGAGAAGATCCATCACTGGGAGGAGACCCAGGACCAGGAGATGATTCAAGACCAGGAGAAGATACAGAACTAGAAGGAGACCCAGGACCATGAGAGATCCAGAATCAGGAGAAGACCCATGACTGGGAGGAGACTCAGGACCAGAGGTGTTATTTCTGATGATTTTGCCCTCTTTTCTACTTATTTTGTTCATTGTAGTGTCAACAGCACTTGGCGCTGCTTCTAACAGTTACCATTCGATTCCCCATCACCTATTTACCAACACTTATGAAGAGGGTCATTCAGGATCAGAAGGAGATCTAGAATTAAGAGGTGATCCAGAACCAGAAGAAGACCCAGAACCAGAAGGTGACCCAGAACCAGGAGGTGATCTAGAATCAAAAGAAGACCCATGACCAGAAGGAGACCCAGGACCAGAAGGAGATCCAGAATCAGGAGAAAACCCATGACCAGAGGGAGACCTATGACCACAGAGTGATCCAGGGCCAGAAGATGACCGATAACTGGGAGAAGACCTAGGACCAGAGGGTGATCTAGGACCAGGAGAAGATCCAGGACCAAGAGGTGATCCACGACCAGGAGGAGATCCAGAATTAGGAGAAGATCCATGACCAGAAGGAGACTCAGGACCAGAGGGTGATCCAAGACCAGGAGGTGATCCAGAACCAGAAAAAGATCCAGGACTAGAAGAAGACCCAGGACTAGGTGGAGATCCAGATCCAATTTTTTTGCCTCATCTCATTCCACTAGGTGGTAGGTAGACCATACACTGAGCCCTTTGAACTTCACTCTTCAGGAACCTTGAATATCCAGTGTCCAAATTGTCATGCTTTACATTTCATCTCTGAAAAGCTCTCCCACTCTGGTGTGCATAATCTTCACTTTGGCATATGTTGTTTACAAGGCCAAGTCAAATTTCCTACTATTCAACAATGGCCAGCACCTTTACAGGCTTTGTATGATGACCCTTAGGACAGCTCTTCATCATCTTATGGATACTTTGATTCCACCAGATGATCATGATTTTTGCCATGCTCAACTCTATGTCTATGATCCAGAAGAAACCATTAATATTAGCTTTCATCACAACCCTCAGCTTAACCATGGGACTTTATGATAAGTGTTGATAGCTTGTGGGAGTAAGATAAACACCACTTTGGACTTTAGGAACACACTGGAGTCCACTGTAAGTAACTAGAGATGATATTGAACAAATACAATGAGCACAAACCTGGAGTCCACTGTGAGTAACTAGAGAGAAGCGAAGAACAGTGGACTTGAAGGTTTGTGGCAGCCCAGAAATATCTGAAAACTAGCAGCCACATCATCAGCCACAACTGTTAGAAATGTCATCACAAGATAAGAATTGATATAGAACAGCCACAAAGGCATATAATAATGAGGAAAATTGTAGAGCGGGTAAATGGATGATGGGGAATCGAATGGTAACAGTTAGAAGCAGCGCCGAGTGCTGGTAGCACTACAATGAACAAAATAAGTAGAAAAGAGGGCAAAATCACTGGAAATAACACTTTACTGGATCTTCATCAGATGCGCAGTCTCTCTCATCCATATGCTGCAATCTATCAGCAATCTCATAATGTTATAAGAATTAGCTTTCTTGCTGTTATTTTTTGTATCATATACTTATTTTTATATATTATAGGCCAAACCACCTGAGGAACATATAGATGTTTGTCTGCATATTTCTTTACAATAGGGCAATGATCAAGTACATTACAACCTGTCTACTGTGAATGAGATAGTTGCTGTTGTTTCTGATTAAGGTTCTCAACAAGTGTTAGCAATAACAAAACCTATATAGGAAATGCCACTATATCACCAAAATTGAACTTGCTTAAGAAAGAGATTCTGTTTAGTCAGGAATCAACCAGAACAGACTGAGGAGTGTAGCTTGTGCTGCACCCAATATATACTATGGTACACATGTTCTATGTCAGAAGTACATTAGGGCAAGCATAGGGTAAGTCCCACAATCATGAGAGTAATATATCTATCATAGGTATGTTATAGGTCTAGACCTCGATCACCTGACTTGATAAGATGTATGCAAGCACTAATCAGATCTGATAAGATAATTTGAGGGCTTAAAACTTAGATTAAAAATAAGGACCATAACAATAAGTTGGAGCTCATTGTGATATTGGTGTCCATCTTCAGGATGATAGTCTATATCATGTTAGCAACTTGCATCCTTTCTATTTTGCCCTTCACTATATTCTTTTCTTTCCACATGGAAAAGATGGCTGGCACTTGAATATTCCACTTCAGATTAATGGTGGTCAACCACATTGCTTTAAGAAAGTCACTCAGCTTTTATTGTATACTTATAGACTTCATGTGCACCCTTTTGCAGTGGAACCACAAAATTTATTCAAGAGTGCAAGACTCTTTCAGCAGTTGATCTATGATGCCTGGGCTTCTATTGAGCAATGCAATTTCACTTGGATGGCAAACAACCAGACAAGAATCAGAGCTGATGTGAATCAAGGCTTGAAAAATTGTTTACATGATGATCCTGGTCAAGATATGGCTCAAGTGGGTCGTGTCATCTTGCCTTTCTCTCATAAAGGTAGCTCTCACTATATGCATCAACTTCTTCAAGACTTCTTGGCCATCTGTAGAGAGTATAGAAAGCCTGATCTATTTCTTACCATGACTGCCAATAGTAGCTGGCCTGAAATTACTCAAAATCTCCTTCCAGATATGTTTGAAATTTTTCTTAGGACAGAATGCTACAGATAGACCTGACTTGATTGCTAGGGTTTTTTATGCCAAGCAACAAATACTTTTGGAAATCATTTGTGATGGTCACTTTGGTCCTGTAGCTGGATTTGTCTATACCATTGAGTATCAGAAGAGAGGCC
>JBBPMR010000726.1:0-15367 GCA_038090415.1 Rossbeevera mucosa | reverse complement strand
TATGTACCTCTCCCGAGGGGTGAACGAAACCCAAGAACGGGAACGGGACGGTCGGAATCGGATCCTCTCTGTTGTTGATGTGGGTCAGATACAGCTCATCGTCCACGTAGTTGGCGAATACTTGGTTTCCAACACGAGGGAGACCGTAGCCGATCGTCTGGAAGGTCGTCGTGTTAGGTAACCAAAGGGGGAGGTAAACTGAATCGAGCAAGGCGATCGCCGCACCTACATGACAACAGTTGCATCCAGTGAGCTCCCAAATCAGTTACTTGTGCGGATACCAGGATGATGAGAGATACCCACCCAGCGAGTGGCCAACCACCGACACAGATGTCGCATTATACATTTTCATAGCTTTCTCTACAGCGGCAAGAATATCTGTCGCAGTGCTGTCGTAACCAAGTTAAATGAGTACATAGAAAAGAGACGCATGTCGTACTCTGCCTGCTCATTCGCAAACCCGCTATGAACTTGAATGTCAGAGCCGATTCCAGGGAAGAGAGTTGGGTTCAAATTTGTCAGGAAGAAGTCGAGGTCGGTGATGACGGGAAGTCTGGATGCATCAATGGGTGAGAAAAGGCGAGCAATACGTATATGCCACAATACGATTGGATCTCACATTTCCTCAGGGTTTGTCCCTTGATGGGCGACAATCACCGTGTGGAGGTTGTCGTCGTACCCAACGTACCCTGGTGCAATCCATCAGTCAAGTTCCTTGTATGGAAGAGGAATCGCGCCTTACAGTATTGAACAGCGTCGCCGTCACCTCCAGACTGAACAGGCTTAAAGTTTGGGGTGGCTTTGCAGTTGACTAGATGCACGCAACATGTCAGCATTCCACGTAAATACCGGCGAATGAACAAGGTATACCTCCACAATTCCATGTCTCCGTCTGGGAAGGGGCACAGTATCCAGCACTCGCGTAATACGTGAACGGGGTGAAGTTATTGATCTGTGCTATCGACAGCGGAGTTATCGATTGCCTCACAGAGACCGCCGGCCAAGCACGGACGGCTACCGCACTGAGAAAGTTAACAGCTGCGAGAATGGTGGACATTGGAATCACAGTAACAAGAGGCAGTTGGCTTTCGTACCTACTTTATAGTGCATAGTACCAGGTACTTTCGATGAACCTTTCCAGGGACATGTGGAAGGGGTTATAATGATGTTGGCAGGTTGGCTGCTATGTAGTATTTCCAGGAACGGTCAGGTGGTCACTTAGATATATATGCCGTGAGCTGTCAGCTCACCTGCGGTGGTGCCCAAGATTCGCAACAATGTTACCAAGGAATTGGCTGGTGGTTAATCTCAGGAAAGACCTTGGTCCAGTTGGGCTTCTTGTCTCCTTGGCTGCTACATCAGACCTTAGGATGTTATGCATGTTGTGCTAAGTTTGCGCTTTGGCACCGTGTGTATGGCATTCTCGAAACTAGACTTGAAGCATCGGACATCCGGAACTTGGGGAATGAACATTTTGGATTAGAGTCCTGCCAGAACTTGAAATTTGCATCAACATGCCAAGGTCCAATTGAAGGAACATGCTATCTGAGGTCAGTTCAAGAAGTCATGGGGCGCAGGTTTCCTGGCCAAGGGGCGACGTGGCAACATTCAAGTCCCGTTGACAATGACACACTGGGACCTGAAATGAGCCCTCCAAGTCCCAAGCTTCATTACCATTAGATGAAAGTCTGGAGTGCTCAGGCCGCCTGAAACGGCCGCCAGGCCAGCATCCTCTAGAGTTCAAACGTAAGCGCTCAGCAGAAGACCATACACGGCAACTCTGGTTCAGCTCTTCTTCAGGCGCCCCCAAGTCACTACTTGTAGTAGACTCTCAATAATATGAAAACTTTCCATGCATGCATAACCATGGTTGAACTGGAATCCCTGGTTCAGTGACCGGACCTGGGCCTGAAATAGAATTTCAGGGAAAGGGCTATCGTGGCGGAATTTCACGGAAAGGCACGGGCCTGAGGCATCGAGATCACAGCCCCAATATACTTGGGGGACGCAATGGACGAGAACGTATGTAATTGAGTGCAGACACGAGCCTAGGCCTTCCGGAGCCCGGACCATCCTGCATGCTCAGGAGAACGACCGGTGGAAACAAGAGTTGAAGGGAGTGTGTCGGAGGGAGGAAGGTAAGTGGACGTATCGACTCAGAGGCATAACTTGGCAAGTCGACATCCACTCACGGAACATCCGCGTGCCGACAGTGCAAGTACTACACGAGACAACTGACTATCATGCAAATTCATTCCGGGGAGTAAGCCGTCGCTACGGCAAGGTCGGGGCAATGATGTTGATCCAGGACTCGGAACTGATGTACGTAAAATAAACAGCCTGAGACGAGCATTATCAGGAAAGGGAAGTATGTGTAAGGAACAGAGCGGTGATAGAAGAACCTGGATTGAAGATGACGAGCACGCAAAATCATATGGAGGGTCATCATCGGCAAGTTAGCAGCCTCCTTAACACATAGTGTACCGTGAACGTTTGTCATTCAAGCGAGGTCCGCAAACCCGACCTGCGAAGTAGTATAATCAAATACGCTGCATACACATTGCAGGAAAGTCACTCCAATGGCCCAATATGCTAGGCCATATAATTAGAACAAGTACGCCAAGCACCACAAAAGGGCTCAACTATGAAATCTTACCAACAGGAGAGCGCTCGCCGACAATGGCGCCGAAACAATTAGGAGAACCCTCCTTAATTGGATTGAGTTTGAGAGCTTCGGGAGGGTTTTCAAACGTCCTGGCACCAAAGTTAAGGCTCACTGTCGGGAAGGAGTCGCACGGTACTGTAGGCTGTTGATAAAAACAAGACACCGAAGGGATCTGAACTCACGAAAATAGTAACCAAGCCCTCCATGTTCCTTCAAGGTACCGTCAACGTGACTGTATAATTCTGAAACGCGTTCCCAATCTCCGAATATGATGTTTAAACCAGTGTCGAGCACAGCAGGCACATTTTCGAGGACTGTATTACCATTGACACGAACATCGTCTATAGACACCTGCCAAAATCCCTACATAAATACCATTGTCAGTGACATCTATTCACATCTACCATTTTAGCTCACAGGAACTGTTACGCGGACACAAGTGATGTCGCCATTGTATAGCATACTGTTTGCTCCACCGACATACATCTCGGCCCCAGAAGAAGCGAGTTTCAATGAAAATGTCGGATTGATTAGCCTATTCTGTCTGGAGAGCGATTCAAACAACGAATAAGTACGAAGCTTCGAGAGGGAAGGGAAAGTTAAGCCCAATAAGCCATCTGCTTGGTATTCATAGCGGGAAGTGTACCATATTCCGGCACTAAATGTCTGAGAGTCGGCCTTGCGTGACGTTAGAATAATTGTCATGCCCTACGATGAGGAATACAAAACGTACAGTGAATCCAGCGATGGTTACATTATCGATATACCGATCACCCTTAACGGTGGTTCCATCTGAATATCTGATCCGAGATGTCCTCCCTTGGCTTACAGCAGATTCGGACGACTCTGGATCCCAGAGGTCGCAATCTTCAGAGATCCCCCTACAGCCGGTCTCCAGCACCCACATGTCACTGTGTTGACTTGAGCAAAAACAGTTGTACAAAAAACAGAAAGCACCAACGCTGAACCAGTGTCGATTTGGACTATGAAGTATATTAGGGTAAACATATGTCAGAATGATACGAGGAGATTTTACCCTTCAAGGTCTTGGGAGGGGTGCCAATCGAAATCTCGCCCATCCAAACTTCATTTCGATATTTTGTCAGTGGAACTTGAGCACCCCGCCTTCCCAGTCCAGACTCGCTTTGTTTCAGAGCGAAAGGATGTACCTTTCCTGTGTTCATCTCATAGTTGTCTAGACCCCTAAGGACCTTCCTATACAAAAGGCCTGAGCAAATCGAATACAGTGGTTCATGTCGCGTACTCCCTGACTATACACCATGAGAAATGATTGCCTCGAGATCAACGCTGACGTTGGAGTTCAGAGAGGAGGGGCGTCTGGTGAGCGGTATAGCCACGCCACTCGCCTTCCAGTTCGATAAAGGTTTTGCAATGGCCGGACCAACCAGTTTTTCAGCAACTGCAAATATGGTCATCGTAGTAATAAATCGCATTGTAGGGCGGTAAAGACTGAGGATGAAATGTTCACTTACAGACTTTAATAGTAATGAAATACCAACAGTTAAAATATCCGCCAAAGCGAGCATCAGGGATAGGAACAAACCGGCTGATGGATAGGTCAAACTGATAGGGGAAAACGGAACTTGTTTGAGAAGTGTTCCACAATAAACCTGTGGTGGTAAATTTCGCAACTGGGTGGATTTCCTCATCTAGATCTCTTGAGGTGGTAGTTGCGCCAACCAAAAACGACTCCCAGGGGATACCGACTCGGAATAACTTCTTCCACGTGCCAGTCATCCAAGCGCCAACATCTATTCCTCTGCCCCATGAATATGCGCTGAGCCTTTGTAAGGTTGTGTGCGCTAGGTTCGGAGTCCCCACAGTTCTCATTCCTCGAACACGATCATGTCCGTCGTCAGTGAGATGCCCGTCAGAGTGTGTGTGCGATAGGATAGGGAGAGAATGAGGTTAGCTGGGTCCCCGGCGTCCAACAGGACTAGGGCTTCATGGGAAAGTAAGTAAGTATTATCGAACGACGCACGCCGGGATGTGAAGGAGATGGGCTGGGCTAGTACGGGTGGACAAAGTCGGACGTGGAGATGTTATGTAAGTCCCTTATTTGCCGAGACAAGAATACATCTTCTATCCGGTTAGTTTCTTTCTGGACACTGAGGGGCGAGCGCAGTGTGAGAACATGTAACAGCGCTCATTATATTTAGATTACATGAAGTCGATCATATGATCAGTGATAAATGTACTACTAGTATAATTCAAGCGAGGTCTGCAAACTCAACCTGTGACATACTGTAATCGAAAACACTGTATACGTTCTCCAAGAAAGGCATCCCTCCAAAAATCTAAGCTGTACAGTTAAAACGCGCTGCTGCCGCAAAAGGGAGCTCAGGAAGCGATAAGAAATCTTACCGATCTGGGTCAAACGATAGGCGACAATGGCGCCAAAACAATTAGGAGAACCTTCCTCAATCGGATTGAGTTTGAGAGCTCCGGGAGAGATTTCAAACGTCTTTCCACAAAGGGTCAGACTTACTGTCGGGAAGGAGTCGCACGGTACTTGGACCAAGGCTGTCAATAAAAAACAACCCACCGAATACAGTCGGAACTCACGATAGTAGTAGCCAAAGCCTCCATGTTCCTTGAGGGTATCGCCAATGCGTCCATACAATTGTGAAACACGTTCCCAATCTCCGAAGACGTAGCTTGCACCGGTGTCAAAAATAGCAGGTACATTTTGGAGGACTATATCAGTATTAACACGAACATCGTCCATGGATACCTGCCAGTATCCCTACATCGATGCAAATTTCAGCAACATCCGACTCCACGCTCATATACCATTTAGACTCACAGGAACCGTTATAGGTGTATAAGCGACATTACCCTTGTATAACATACTGTTTGCTCCACCGACGTACATCTCGGCCCCAGAAGAAGCGAGTTTCAGTGAGAACGTCGGATTGATTAGCTTCCTCTGTTTGACGAGCGATAGAAACAGGGTATCAGCACCAAATTTCGAGATGGAAGGGAAGGCCAATCCCAATGAACCGTCTGCATATCCATTATTCGGCATATGAGAGATGTAAGACGTTGCATAACCAAAGGTTTGAGGGTCTACCTGGCTGGGTGTCAGAATTCAACGGCGTTAGCAGTACAAAACATACAGTGAATCCAGCGATGGTGATATTATCGGTGTATCGATTACCTTCAACGATGGTTCCGTCTCCATATTCCAGCTGAAATGACTGGCCACCGTATTTAGAAGATGCGGATAAATATGGATCCCAGAGATCGGTATTTGCGGAAATCCCATTGCAGCCGGTTTGTAGTACCCACATATCACTGCGTTGACTTGAATCACAACGACTTCATGAGCTAAACAAAGTACGTACGCTGCACCGGTGTCGATGTTGACTACAAGGTAGATCAACGTAAGCACATATAGTAAGAATTAGACAGGGTGAATTTACCGTTGAAGATCTCAGCAGGAGTGCCAATCGAAATCTCGCACATCCAACCCCTATTTGGATAATTTCTCAGAGGAATGCCGGCACCACGCTTTCCTATCCGTGACTCGCTCCGCTTCACAGCGAAAGGATGCATCGTCCCCGTGTTCATCTCGTAATTATCCAAACCACTGAGAATCTTCCTATAAAAAACGTCAGTAAATCAGATATGACGGTTCATGCCACGTGCTCGGTGACTGATATACCATGAGAGGTGATTGCGTCCAGATCAATGTTTGTGTTGGAGTCCAGAGAGGAAATATGTCTGGTGAGTGTATAGCCACGCCACTCACCTTCCAATTTGGTATAGTTTTCGCGATGGTCAGAGAAACCAATCTACTGATGACCGAAAATATGACTGTCGTCATGAATCGCATTGTAGAGAAGCGGCTTGGACTCGGGACGAAGCGTCCACTGATAGACGAACAATAGCCTGACCGATTGTAGGGGAAGGAACAGATCGGCCGATGCGCAGTAACTCAAATGACTGATAGTATGATTGAATGATAGTGGCGTCAGAGTCCGAGCAAGCAACAAACATAAAATGTTATTAGTAAGTAGTAAATCTGGGGACCCCGCATTTTCCTCGTTTAGGAATTATTGGGATCACTACGTTGTGAAGCTTTTCACCGGTCTAATTGATCTACGTAAATATAAGAATGAGAATGTGACCCACTTATGCACCGCCAGACTAGCTACTAACCCCCAGATCTCGCACGTTAACTTGCCGAGCAGGGCAATTGGAACGATGCAAGAAAAAATCATCAATATATAACAGAATTTTACAAAAAAAAGTTGTCAGGGTTACAATACCCATCCTATCAACAACTCACAGCATCGAGATGGCACCTCCGCGCGAACAAAGCGCAATCTTCCCCGTCCACTCCGACACCGCGCACATTGTCACATCATCTGTAACAATGACGCCAAAAACGTATCGCGATCAGTCAATCGACGAATACACGCAGGCACTCACCTCGAAGATCAAACGAGTCAATTTCGTAGATGACCCGACCCTGTACCTCTCGAATCTCCCCGTCCGACTCGCGAGCGTTTCCGACCGCCGATCCAGAGAACACCGTGCCCTCATTTTCAGCCGTGGCCCGCTCCTTCTCAGAGCACAACCGACTCGGGTGCGTCGTAAACGCCACCACCCTTCGATTGGTGGTCCCCCGATGCCTATCTACCCACACTCCACGCAACCCCGCCGACCCCAACGACCACGTGGACACGAACATCCGTCGCATGGTGTCCTCCGTCGAGAACCTCTCGTTAGTCCCTGGTATCAACAGCGGTGGGTCAGAGATGGTGCCCGTGGCGAGCATCTGGACGGATAGTGAGGGCACGGGCGCGGCAGTCAAACGGATATAGTAGTGGGACATCCCTTGGTAAATGTCATTGGCGAGCATGAAGATGGTATAGGCCTCGCCGGACGCGTAACGTGACACACGCACGTTCGAGAGAGACACGACTCGGAAGCAAACCGGGCCGAATCGGTGCCGAAGAATCGGTAATGGATTGATCGAGGGACAATCTGTGGGGATCAGGTAGGCCTCGACAGTGCGAACCCGGAAGCACAGCACGTAAGGGCCGCAAAATCTTAAGCACGTGATCCCGTTCCACTGAGACCGCCATGAGGATGTGCTCCAACGGGCGAGGGGTAGGGAAGCTCACCGCTTGATTGTCATCGTCTAATTGTATTGGAATGGTCACTCGTTTGTTATCCTCACGCCAATGCAAGATCTGGATCAAGGTCGGCGCCGGACAGTACAGTAGAGCGCGACCCGAGTATGGGTCGATGTATTTGAGCATTTCACCTTCAAGCAATGGAAACTCTGCTTCCAAATTCAAATACCCATGATTGCCGTGACTTTCGCCCGGCGGAGGGAGGGAAACGGAATATATGGCAACACTAGACAAGATCAGCAATCGATCTGCAAACTGAAATCAAGGGAAAGAGCGGACACTTTATGGTCCTTGTGGAGACTGGCAAGACAGAGGGTAGAATGGTAATCGGCGTAACAAATGGTGTCGGGTAAGGTAAAGTGCGCCCAGGGAGAGAACTCGACTGTCGGAGAGGAGGACTTGAGCACAGACGTATCCCAAATAAAGACCGCAGTGTCATCCACCGAAAGGAGGAAGCGATCCGAGATAAAGGAAAGCATGCGGCTTGAGGCCGGCAAAGGGGTCTCGGTCGACCTGGGGAAGCGTTGCTCCTCGCCGATACGGTATTCGATGCGTTCCCTGCGATCCAGAAAAGACGCTTCGATTCTGGACGCAAAAAAGAGCACGCGCGCAGCCTGTGAGGCTGGCATGGCTATGAAGGCCGCTCGGGAGCATGGCAGTGCCTGTTGTGCGCGCATCCGAGCGAACATCATCGACCAAAGACTGGGATCTTGTGTAAGCGTGAAGAATTGCTTGCATGTCTAACAAACTGGCGGTCAGTCCACGGTCAGATGCGCAGGCAAAGAAAAAAAAAATTAGTTACCTTCCGGAGGGTAAGGACG
Organism: Rossbeevera mucosa; assembly: GCA_038090415.1. Lineage (NCBI taxonomy): Eukaryota > Fungi > Basidiomycota > Agaricomycetes > Boletales > Boletaceae > Rossbeevera > Rossbeevera mucosa. The sequence goes on along the minus strand of JBBPMR010000726.1, from coordinate 6,713 downwards.
TCTTTGATGGCGAGCAAACTAATTATCTGGTGGCACAGTTCAACAGGGAGATGGAATACATAGACCTCGTCTAGATGCATCAGGGTGCCGAAGAAAGATGGTGGTTATGATCCATGACCGCACTGGGAGATATGTACGAGATCGAGGCTTCTATGGCTCCCACGACGAGTGTACGAAACTATCATCGTGACAAAACGGATTACGCAACTATATATGTAAGTACAAAAATACAGTATTATTGCACAAAAACAAGTTGACATTAGGACAATCATGAAGTGTATAGTGAAATCAAATGTGCAAACCATTCAGAGCGATCGATCAGAGGAACTCGGACTACTCATAGGCCAAGGAGCCACGGGTCTACCTTTCTTTATTCCAGGACGGTCCAATCTCTGGTTCACACTCGATGCGTCCGAATCCGCGTTATTCAAAGCTACCCAACGAGGATCCGAGACAGCGAAGGCACTGAAACGGATGCGACGGTCAGAGACGAGGTAGGTCCATCGTATCAACGCGGATCTCACCCTACGCCAGGTCTATTTCTCGCGATCTGCAACGGTAACACGCTGCCAATCGTCTCAGTCTTGGTGGCGTCTCCATTGGTCACCCGTTGTTTGGTTACTGGTGGTCGAGGTGTGCTCTCCTGCTCTTCACCGCTGTCGAGCCAGCCAAAGTTGCCAAGTGGTTTCTTCCGCTCTCGTGATGTAGCAGATTTGGTGCCGAACTGCGCTTCTGGGACAATGCTCCGCTCCCTCGTCCCATTCCTTTTACTCGCCTTGTGCTTTGGGGTGCCGAACAAGCCCATAGAATCGCTATCCGAGTGATCTAGCTGCGACGTCGCCCTGACCGCCTTCTTTACAATGTCCATAGGCCGGCTACTTGCTCCACTGTCCACGGACATTGCGTCCGTCTCCGGCTTTCTTGTTCTCGACCGCTGATTTATCCGCCGACGTGTCCCGCTCCTTACGCTCGCTTCCGACATTTCTGACTGCGACGCCTCCCTAGTCTCGTCCGCCCTTTCTAACGTACGTCCCTTGCCTTGTCGCACTTGCTGCGTCCGTTCCACGGCCTTCTCCCGCCGGCTTTCCCGTGCCTTGGCACGCTGTACGGCCCGTTCCACGTCCATCATCTCTTTCTCAACCTTTTCTTCTTCTGCAAGTTCCTTTCGGCGAGCTCTGGCGCGTTCCATGACGATCCTATCCGCGACGTCCATTTCGTCATCATCGGATCCGCCAGTGCCTTTCCGTTTGTTTTCGCTCGTGTCTGGAAACATGGAGACGCCATATTGGGCGCTCTCGCGCAAGGTCTCAAGGGCATCCTCGATCTCAAGGCCAAGATCTTGCGCAATGAGACGAACACCTGTCTCGGGTACGAGAACGCGCTGAATAAACTCAGCGGGTGTTAGCGGCACGATAAGGGACGCATCGAACGTCAACGGTGGAAAGAGGTCGAATAGTGTTTGGTGTATGATGACGGAGCCCTGCTCGCCATAGCTACGGCGGAACATCGGCTTTTTAGACAGGTTGCAAATAAGGAAAACGTACTAGCCCGGCTGAGTCTTTTCGAAGTTCGCAAACTGGCCCTTGACGCCAACTGCTACGCGACTACCCTGCTTCTTGACCTGCTTCTTGATTTCGCTCCAAAAGACACTCTTACTCCTGGGTCCCTTATCAAAGTCGAGGACTTCAGTATCACTGACGCCATCCTTGTCCAAGATGATGGCTTCCAGCTCCTCCTTCAACTTTTTGACTCTGGCTGGAACCCGATTAAAATCGATCGTCTTTGGCCAGCCTTTCTTCTCTGCAATTGGTAGCTGGCGCGATTCGAATCGATGTCGTTGACAAACGGATATATAAATTGTCGTAGGTGCTCTCAAGCCACCCCTATTTCTTGGACGTGGGTCTGAAACCGACTTTTTGCGCGCAGTAGTAAGCAGGTGTCGGAGGAGAGGTGTGGGGTGCGAAGGCAAATCCTCGTCACAGTAGGGACACATCTTAGAAGGGTCACGAGCGTATCCCAAGTCGACTATATGGGGTGGATTAGAATGAGGAGCAGCCATAACTTTGACAACTTACTGGAATCCTCTTCCATAGGCTCGTCTGGATGGCTGAGCGCGTCTAGGACACTAAAAAGGTCCAAAGAGGTGAAGGTGTGAGTAGGATTACAAGTGGGGATCAAGAAGGCGCACCCCAAACGCAACTCCTTGTGTTTTTTCGGGCTGTGTCCCTGTTCGGCGCCAGTGTCATCAGACGAGGTACGCTTCGTGAGACCATTATGATAGCTGGGCGAATTTGGCCGCTGATTGATGGCCGTGAGCATCCGAGAACTCATGGGGAATGGTTTGGGCCCGCTGACCCTCACCGGGCTATCCGTCAAGTCGACATCGTCCTCATCGGAGGATTCTGCGCACGCCTTGCTCTTACCTTTGTCCTTTGAGAAAGTGAGAGGGGACAAATTAGGGAAGGAGGTACCGCGAGAAACTTGTTTGGTTCTAAATGGAGAAGGAAGAGGGAGGGGCTTGGGGGCATTTATGAAGGTCCCGGAGCGAGATATGGTATTCTTCTTGGCCTTGGTGGAGGAAGCATCACCGCTATGTGCACCGTCAGAAACGTTTTCCTTTTCCTGCAGTGACATGGGGAATTCCTGTGGTTCTCGACGAGAGAGCGAAGGAAGAGTTGGTTTCTTGGTTGTTCGTTTCTTGTCAGACTGTTCGGGTGACTTCATGCGTAGAGTTAAGTCGCGTTTCTGCTGCGCAGGGTATGGACGTGGTGTAGATTCCGTATTGTCATGCCGTTGTTGAACAATGACAACGCATGGGCGAGGGCGAGGGCGATGTTTATGTGGTGATCGGGGAATTGGTTGGACTGACGGAGGATATTTGTTTCCATCACGGGATCGACGACCAGGAGACTGCACGGTGGAGGGACCGCGGTGACGCGTCGAAAGCGCCTCGGAGGGCTTCTGTCGCGAGGATGAACCGGAGGGCAGGGGACCATCCATGATCTCAATATCGTCTGAGATCGGCTTAAAGAGGTCCTGGGAGTCGTCAAGAGATGACGAATGTGGTGGCCCTTTTGTCACAGAGTCCGTCGCAGGGACGTCCTGTTTGTTCTTCTTGAACCGGAGTCCCTTGAGTGCATTCAGTGTCGACGGTTGAAAATCGGGATGTGCAGGGAGATCACGACCGCCGACATGTACAATTTCCACGTCGTCAACAGAGGTGGTTGACTTCTTCCCTTTTATGACGCGCTTAGTGGACGAGGTTGCGTTTGCATCCATGGAAGTCTGTGAGGACAGCAAAAGTTCATCATCGCTCTCGTCGGCAGGGACACTCGAGGGTGCTCTGCGGTACGTGTTTTGATGCGTTACGGTAGATTTGAACTTGCCCTTGGAGGCTTTTCCGCACTTGACCTGTGGTTTGGGGAGGTCGAAGGAGGTGCCAAAGTCTTGGAAGCGCTGTCCTTCTCCAGGCTTTATTGCAGCTGGACGGTGAGGCATGCGATGAGAAGGGTCTGAGAATAATTTCTTTTGGGTGTCATTTATGAGCCGTTCCATGGCAGCGACGCTGTTCGGTCGTCGCGTACTTCGAATCGTCGAGAGCGTTTGTTGTGGTTTATTTAATTTCAAGGGCGTTGCCACACAGTGCCAAATAACATCGGACGGCTCCCGGCCCGGCTACGTTATACTATTTATTGATCATCACAACGAAGAATAAGTTTCTGAGGACGACCTGGCTGATATCGAGCACGCTGATGGATTCACAGATCATATGTCCGTTTTCTCTGGCGCTACTATGGAACGCCCAGAGCCAAGAAGTCCAAGAAACTAGCCCATTGCACGATATTAAGAACTTCGACCCGGGCTAAAGTTGACCACGCTGCGAAATTAGCCATCGTAAAAACGTGTACTCATTCCCATCTTGCCCCCTTTACCGTGCCCGACAATGTCCCTTCCCTCCCTACCCTCCTCGCTGCACGGCTCAGACGCGACTCTCCTGGTACGTTTACGTCTGGGTTCTCCCTGTCGTTGCTCACGTTCTTCACAGGTCGAATTCGAGGATGGAGATCCTCGCAACCCCGCCAATTTTTCCACTGCCAAAAAATGGAGCGTCACGATTACTGCCTGTGCCTTTACTGGCATCTCCGGTCAGTCTCTCTTCGTCACTGCTAGTACTGAGGCCAATTACCTTTCAGCCGCTGCTATCTCAACATATACGTTGGGAATGTCAACGATGGTTACCGACCTTCGCTGCTCCACCTTTGCGGCAACTATCGGCCTTAGTGTATACCCTTTGGGGTTTGGTCTAGTCCCTCTCTTCACTTCGTCCCTGTCGGAGGAGTTCGGCCGTTTCCCTCTTTACATCGTAACCACATTTCTATTTACGCTCATGCACGTCATGACCGCCCTGTGAGTTGTTCCCCACACGACCCTCCGTACTACACTGATCCCTGCACAGAGCTCCGAATATAACCACTGTGATCGTCGCTCGCTTCCTCAGCGGCTCGTTCGGATCGACAGGTGCGACTCTCGTAGGAGGCACAATCGCCGATATATGGAAGCCCGATGAGTGATTATCCTCCCGCCTTAGCCATCCTCGAATCTCGCTCATTATCATCTCAGGCGTGGCATCCCTATGGCACTTTTTGCAATCTCCGCTTTGGGCTCGACCGGTCTCGGATCGATGCTTGCAGGATGGATCGAATCTAACAACCACCTCGGCTGGAGGTGGATCCAGTGGATCTCCGCCATGTAAGTCGGCAGAGTCCCTCGAAGACAACCAGGACGTGACCACCCCATCCACATTAGCGTCAGCGGTGTATACTTTCTATGCGTTCTCCTATTCTTGACAGAGACACGCTCCGATATCATCCTTACTCGCCTTGCGCGGAAAGCGAGAAAAATAAAAGGTGATGATCGGTACCGTGCCAAAGCCGAAATAGACAAGCGTAGCCTCCTTACCTTGATCAAGATATCTAGCACCCGTCCGATCAGTGCGCATTCCTCCCTGCATACTCGAACCGCGCTAACGTCTTGCCAAAGGCCTGCTCTGTACTGAACCGACTGTTCTAAGTTTTAGTGTAGGATCTTTTCTTTGTCCGCCTCTCTCGTCTGATGATCAAATCCAAAGCTCTGGATCGGCTTCGCGTGGGGCGTCTTGTTTTGCTTCCTCGAGTGAGTGGTCGTACGTACTCTACACTCGCCCCTAACATCGTGCAGCTCAATTCCTGGGGAAATGGAATCCATCTATGGCTTCACCATTGGCGAGAGAGGATCAGCATATATTTCTATCACGTCCGTATAGCCGCGATCCTGTTCATGTTTGTCTGCTGAACTATTTTGACAGAATCGGAAGTATTCTAGGATGGTTCGCAAATATGTATCAGGAGATACTGTATAGGTGTGTTCCCACATCCGTGTTGCCTCCATGGATGCTGAGACCTTGGCAAGGAAATACGTCGCGAGGAAAGGTCCGGAAGCGCGGCTCTGTCTTGCCCTCGTCGCTGCCGTTCTGCTTCCCGTTGGCATGCTCATCTATGCATGGACTGCGAGGCCGTCCATCCACTGGATCGCACCTCTGATTGGGTTGACGGTGAGTGTCCATGGCCGACCTCTGCAACTGCGTGTCACGCCCGCATCCATAGATCTTCATACTTGGGGTGATCATCATCTATCAAGTGGTCTTTGTCTACCTTGCGGACTGGTACGTTTCTACCATCGCTAGCCGCCAAACAAGACTGACGACGAATTCGTGACAAGCTATGGACCCTATGCATCTTCCGCCTTGGCAGGCCAAAGCATGTGCCGTACGTATGCACGCGTTCAACTGTTTTCTGCTTCGGCTGAACGTGTTCTATCATACTTGTTGGGTTTGATTTCGCACGGCGCTTCTCCGGACAGGAAACGTCATCGGAGCGGCCTTCCCTCTCTTCACGCAGCACATGTACGACACCCTTACGTACAAATGGGCGAACACGTTGTTCGCACTCATATCGGTGGCTCTCATTCCTATCCCTTTTGTAAGTCTTGTTTCATTCTGGAAGCATTGCCATGCCCTCACGAAAAATAATATTCCTGCAACTGATATGAACGCGTCTCACGCATTACAGATACTCTTTGTCTACGGAGCTGCGATTCGAAAACGGAGCCGAGTTTCGCGAAAGATACTCGCGTTGGCAGAGCAGACGCAGAGCTCACTCCAAGACGAAAAGGCCACTTCGGAGAATTTAGCGTAAGAAAGGAAGAGGAGGGACGGATTGGCTTGTTCCTGGCCCTCCGTTCCTATTCACCCCACGCTGCATCCTGTCGTTTGCTTTACTTTCTCGTGGTGCGCTTGTAATTGCGCTTATCTTACCTCTCGTCGTGAGATCACATCGCCCTTTGTAATGCCAATTCATCTTGGCCCTCCCGTCCGCTTATGCCCGCACCTACCACCCAGTATCACTGTGCCGCCCCATAAATATCCATCCAGACGCCGTCCTTGATCTCGCCGTCCATTCCAGGATCGAGGTGGCCGCCGTCCCTCTATTATTAATCAAGCTCTCATCCCCATCCGACTTCCATCCAATCCGAGTACAGTATCAAGTTCGCTATCATTGTCACGTTTCAAGACCCCACCATTTTATGACTGCATGTACGGATCAGCGATAGGCATTCATATTTGCATTTGCTTGAACTTTTACTGTTTTTATTTAATTTACGTTTTCCTCTTTCCC
>JBBPMR010000725.1:0-15378 GCA_038090415.1 Rossbeevera mucosa | reverse complement strand
TCGAGTATAAAGAGAACCCTTGAGCAGGTTACCCTCAACGGAAAGCAACTGTCTCACCACTGCTGCATATACGCTCGTTTGGCATAGTTCTAGTTCGCATTGTCAGGGTAGATCCCATTCAAGGGAACCCTTCTGACCGCTAGAAAATAAGAATCAATCCCTTGGCACAAAGTGGGTCAGTGCAGTGGAGTCAACACCATGCAAACGACAGAATCGTGATCTCTTCTGTAAGATTCGCAGTCTTACAGTACTAAAACTGTGCCGTAGCCAGGCATCCCCGGTTCCCTGACTCTCTCCATATTAGTATAGTTTTTCTCCCCTTTAGGTATCTTGATTGCTGGTCTCTTCGTGAGTATCACCCAAGGTAGACTGCAGCTGGTCTCTTCGTGAGCTATCACTCAGTCAAAATAGCTTCTTCCTCGTTCTCGGCAAACTACTGTTACGGAGCAGTAAAAGAAGAATCTGTCACCTCCGAACTGCAATATCCCCCGACTGTAAACTTCGCTAGACTCCTATCCCCCACTCCAGAACTAGATCCCAACAACGCACCTCCGTGTCCACCAGAAATAGATTTTATCCCAAACTTCAGACCAAACCCCACCTATACTCGAAATGTCGAATGCAGATATTGCCGCTCTGCTCACATCGCTGCAGCAGCAGATTGCAGATCAAAATGCGGTCATAAATGCACTGAATGCAACAGTGCAGGCATCGGAAAATTGAGTCACAATTGCCGAGGCAGCAGCAACCGCCGCTGCCGCAAAGCCCGCTCCACAAGTTAAAGTGGAGAAGAAAATCTTGGTTGTCCCCGATCCAGAACAATACAATGGAACTTACTCTAAATTTGAGGAGTGGTGGCTTAAAATGCAGGTGTTTATGGAAATGAACGAAGAAGCATACCCCTCAGATAAGGAAAGGTGCATGGTAACTCTATCTAGAATTGGGTCGAAAGATCAAGACAAAAATGGTGCGGGATTGTGGGCCCGTAACCAAATGAGATCATGCAGAGTGAATGACAATTACCCATGCCCCGCAGTGCTAGAAAGAGGATTAAGAAACCGATTTCAAATCAGTAACAACAAAGATTTGGCACTACGAAAGCTAATGGCCCTTAAGCAAGGCAACAATGAACGGATGCAGGTATACCTAACCAAATGGTTAACTGCATATGAAGAGGCGAACTGCAGGGACTACATGGGAACTGCCTTACTCGAATAGAACACTCATCAAGATATAATTAGACAAGTGTACTTGGATGATGCTCGATAGTCCCTAGTCGAAGATTACATTCCAATTCTTCAAAAATATGGAGAAGCCATAGAAGCGTTTGAGTACAGAAAGGGACCTCGCAAAGACCCTAATGCGATGGACATCGGCGTGGCCCAAGCATGGGAAGAACCTTCTGACTTTGGAGGAGGCTCTAAATCATTCGCAGCCGCCGTAGCCTCAACGCAAGGGGCTCGTCAAGTAAATACCATTGGTTGCTACAATTGTGGCAAAGAAGGACATAGAGCTAAGGAATGCAAGGCAGCATCTACACGCTGCACAGAATGCGGTTTCTCGTGCGGAGGACACTGCAAAGAATGCTCTAAGTTCAAGGGCAAACAAGTCTGCGCCACAGAGAAAACTGCGCAACAAACAAACCCCTTTAAGACACCAGCAGTCAACTGGCAAGGAGCCATTCAGGGGATGGACATTGAGGCCGCCAGGGCCTACTTCCATGACATGGAAGCGACTTCAGGAAAAGCCCAGTGAGGCCCTTATCGGGTAAGGCCCCCTTATTCCTGAAGGACGATATTTTTTCTTCTTTTCCTTTACATACTCAACGCCTAGATAGTGCTAGTACAAATTCTGTTTCGTTACCTTGTTCTAATTCTTTTAGTCTTCTCGATCATCATGTAATTATAGACAGTGATACCGATAGTTCCTTCTCTTTATCTCCGACATCTCGATATGGTAGCCTATCAGATGTCACAACCGAAACAGCATCTCGTATTGAGCGTGGCCCCGGTAAAAGGGTACTTAATTCTGTTAAAAAAGAAAAAAATATTTCCTTTCAGAATCCGACTGATCGAGGAGTGTGCACTCTCAAGCCACTCAGGGAAATAACTCTAAAAATTGATATAATACAAAAAGACAAAAAAATCTCTGCCAATGCCCTACTGGATAGTGGTGCTAACAGCATATTTATTGATACAGAATGGGCAAAGAAAAACCGCATTCCTCTCACCTCTCTTGAAAACGTGGTGCCTGTCTACAACGTGGACAGAACTATAAACTCCGCTGGAGGCATTGCATACGCGTGTAATCTTATTATAGACTACCAGGGACATCGTGAAAAAGTACTTGCAGATGTTACCAATCTTGGCCGGAACTAGCTGATTCTCGGATACACATGGTTAAGGGACCACAATCTCTCTATCGATTGGACCTTAGGACATGTACACATGGACAGATGTCCTATGTCATGCAAAGTATTGAATGCTACATATTGTAATAGAATGGAAGAATACGAGAAATCTTACATAGCAAATATGTACACAGATCAGTTTATGATACCAGATCCTAGCTTGGAAGATGCCTTCAAATTGGTACCTGAACACTATAGAGACTTCCTTGATGTCTTTTCGGAGAAAGTATCCGAACACCTCCCTGAACAAAAAACGTGGGACCACGCAGTAGATTTGAAACCCGATTTCGTACCTAAAAAGGGTAGATTAATCCCGCTTGGACCCGCTGAACAGGATGAAGTTAAAATGTTCATGAATGAACAATTGAAGAAGGGTTACATTAGATCTTCGAAATCTCCTCAGACGTCTCCAGTGTTCTTTATCCCAAAGAAGGATGGAAAGAAGAGAATGGTTATGGATTATAGATATCTCAATGAAGGCATGGTTAAAAATAACTACCCCCTTCCATTGATCTCGCAAATCATAGATAAGCTCAAAGGAGCTCAATTGTTTACAAAAATGGATCTTTGATGGGGATATAACAATGTCTGCATCAAAGAAGGCGACGAATGGAAAGGAGCCTTCGTCTGCCATCTAGGGTCATATGAACCAACTGTCATGTTCTTTGGAATGTGCAATAGTCCCGCAACATCCCAGCAAATGATGAACGAGATCTTTGCTGAGGATGAAGACATAGTTATTATTTATATCGATGACTTATTGATATTCTCGAAACACAATGATGTACAGAAACATCGCGAAGCAGTATGAAGAGTACTTTGGAAACTTTGCGATAACGATCTGTTTGTAAAACCATTGAAATGTTTCTTCAAAGTTACAAAAGTGGACATGCTTGGAATGGATGTTTCAGGAGAAGGAATCTCGATGAGCAAGAATCAACTTGATGGAATTGCCTCATGGCCTGTCCCACATAACGTAAAAGGAGTTCAGAGCTTCTTAGGACTTGCCAATTTCTATCAATGCTTCATTGAAAAATACTCCTTGATTGCCCGTCCCTTGCATGATTTAACAAAGAAAGATCAACCCTGGTGCTGGGGAAATGCACAACAAATAGCTTTCAATAGTCTAAAAGAGAAATTCACAACTGCGCCTGTCTTGGCATATCTGGATGACATGACTCCCTATCGTGTCGAATGCGATGCATCAGAATTCGCCACCGGTGCAGTATTGTCAACCCTTAAGGAAGACAAATGGCACCCTATCGCATATATGTCTCATAGCATGACTAAAGAAGAATGAAATTACCCAATTGCAGACAAAGAAATGTTAGCGATCATTTGTTCTCTTGAACAATGGAGACATCATCTAGAAGGAGCTAGACATCAGTTCAAAGTTTGGACAGATCATAAAAACCTTATGTACTTTATGAAATCTCAAGATCTGAACAAACGACAAGCTAGATGGGCTCAATACCTCTCTCGTTTCGATTACGTACTAGTAAATAAACCCGGTACTGCTATGGGAAAAGCAGATGCCTTATCTAGAAGAGAAGATCATAGCATAGGAATAGAAAACGATAACAAAAACACTGTCATGATAGACAGTTCAAAAATACGTAGTATACAAGAAATCGAACTCTTTGATAGAATAAAAATAGAGCAAAAGAAACACACCATCACTGAAGGATCCGTATATAGTAATGGACTATGGGAATATGATGGAAAGATATGGGTACCTAGGAATTTGCGTCTAGAAGTAATTTCACGATCATTCACTCGCTGGACACAAAGGCCTGGATAAAACCAAAGAATTGATAGCTCACTACTACAAGTGGCCCGGCATGAAAGCCGACATTGAAACTTATTGCAAATCTTGTGATCGATGTGCTCGTATGAAGCCTTCGAATATAGCACCTGCAGGAAAACTGCAACCCCTACCAGTAGCATCTGGACCTTGGAAAGACGTTTCAGCTGACTTTGTCACTGGCTTTCCGGAATCACATGGATATGATAGTGTACTTGTAGTGGTGGATCGCTTCTCTAAAGAAGTAGCCCTTATCCCCACTACTAAATCAGTCACAGCACAGAAAACAGTGCAATTATACAAAGATTATGTATGGAAACATCATGGATTGCCTGATTCTATCATATCCGATCATGGTCCGCAGTTTGCCGGACAAATGATGATGGATCTTCTTAAATTGTTGAAAATAGAAAAGAAAATGTCTACAGCCTATCACCTCCAAACTGATGGACAAACAGAGTGTATTAATAGAGAATTGAACCAATATCTCTGCCTGTTTGCCGCAGAAAAACAATCTCAATCGGTTGAATGGCTCGCACTTGCACAGTTTAATTTCAACAATACGAAATCATCGTCTACGGGATTCACTCCCTTCCAGCTTACCAAAATGTTTACTCCTCGAATGGGTATCAAACCTCACATAGTAAAATCGCCTGCTGCAGAAGCATTCGCATCCAATATGACTTCTAATTTGAAGTCTGCTAAAGCAAATTTGGAGAAAACTCGTGCCAAAATGTCACTTCAAGCTGATAAATCTCGTTCACACGCTCCTGCTTATGCAATTGGCAATCTCGTTCTCTTGTCATCAGAACATTTGACTATTGCGGATCGACCTTCTCGAAAGTTAACCGAGAAATGGATTGGACCCTATCAGGTCACAAACGTATATACCAACTCTGTGGAATTGCTATTCCCTAAATCGATAACCGCTCGTAACATTGTGAATGTTTCATGTGTTAAACCATACATTGAACCCCTTGATGGACAACCGGTTGTGAAACCTGGTCCTATCTCCGTTGACGATGAAGGTCACGAAGAATATGAAATAGAATATATTGTGGATTCTCGCCCTATTGGTCGCGGTTTCCAATACTTGATTCATTGGAAGGGTTATGATGACTCTGATCGTACATGGGAAGCAGCTTCCTCTATTGCTAAACATGGAAAGGATGCTATTGCCTTGTTTCACAAGAAACATCCTAGTGCACCTCGTCGACTTAATATGTCTCATGCTTTGTTCCAGGGTGTTTTTAATACTCCTGTGATTAACTTTACCTCTGGTTCCACCGAATATTGAAGTTTGTACCTGGGCAATTGACTTCCGGGTCTCGTGCCTTGCAGCTCTTTTTATTCGTGATCTGGAATCTCACTCCTAGTAGGGGGTAATGTTACGAACCTCGTTCTTTAACCTAGCTTTTAAGCGCTCTCGTTATCTTATCTAAGCGTGCATCTATCTTATCTCTTATCTTAGCGCCCGATCATATCTTATCGTGTCACGTGACTCAAGTCTAGACCATTATGACATCATACCTCATGGCTAGCGCATGTTAAAAGCATGGTGGCCCCATGTTGTAGTTCTAGACTCCTGTTTCCACAGTCGTGTGAACACTTAGTACATATATAGTAGTTTATCTCATGGTACGTCATCGCTTACTGAGCACCTGCCCTAGAGTACGCCTCATGGCTGCCACATGTAAAGTAGTATATAACAATGCCAGTACCAGCCAGACACCTTAGTCTGTTCTGGTTGATTCCCGACCTAAAGCAGAGTTCCTCCCTTGAGTGTTGTGATTGTGTGGTGACTTAGTGCCTTAACTGTATAGTTTTGGTCGTTGCCAACAGTCTTGAGGAGCAAGGGATCAAGACAACTAAGGATCAGGGAGACTAAAGGAGTCTTGAGGATCGAAGGGATCAAGACAACAAGGTTCTTCGAGGGTCGAGGAATCAAAGACTGAGTGCTGAGGGTGACAAAGACAACCTATGAAGCTGGGTTAAAAGCTTTAGAGGTTGAAGTGTCCTTTCGAGTGCAGGACGAGGTCACACAGAGAGTTCAAGGAGCAAGGGATATATTCCAAAACGTATCTAGGAGGATACTCGAGGAGGCCAAGGTTAGGGAAAACTAAAAGCAATGTCGAGTTGCTTATAAGTAGGAAAAAGAATAATAGGAATGACTATAATTGGTTGAATAAAAGTGGTGTCATAGAACCTTATGGAAGGTTGTGGAATGAGTAGGTAATCCACAGTAAGGAACAAGAAAAAGCTGTGGATGACTAAGTGTACACAAAAGCAGTGATAGAGAAAGGGACATGGAGAATGGAGGGAAGGAAGGAAGAGAGAAAAAGAGATGGTGGTCCATATGAATCATAACATTACCCCCTTAGTAGACGAAAAGTCCCTGACATTTCACATCCTTGAAGGGGATCCGGTCATGTTGGCAATGGCTTCATCATCATACTCGAAGGGTTCATCATCACCATCAAGGCCCCAGGTGCTGGCATGGTTATCTTCCCACCTTTGGTTTCCTTTAGTGATATGGTCCCACCAACGGAACTCTTCCTGGACTGGAGAGGGAACTCGAGAGGAAGGTTGATGGTAGGACTGCTGGAAGGAGGAGGCTGAGGAGGCAGCTCTGGGTCAGTGAGTATGTCGGCGAAAATGAGGAGGAGGGATGGGAAGGGGACGAGCAGCAGGGCAGTGAGCTTGGATGTGGCCAGGAGCAGAGATAAGGCAGATAGGACAGTGGTAGTCTTCGCAATCGACTCTCTTGTGGCCTTGACAATGACACACATAGCATGTGGAAGGGTAGTCAGGGTGATGGCGAGGGAGGACTACTTCGTTGCCATCTAGGAATGCCTGACGTTCTGCTTGGGCAAAGTCTGCCTTGACTCGAGCGAGTACTTGTTCTTCCTCTGGGTCTAGGGGGGACGAGCTAGCTGAAGGGGTGGTAGGAACATCTGGGAGAGGGTCATCATGAAGGTCCAAGTCTGAGATGAGGGCATCAGCAAGCCTGTCAAGAAGGGGATGACGGAGCTGATGAAGGATGTTGTCTGCATGGATGAGGGCATCAACCATGCCTAGTTTGTCTAGGAGGGGAAGGAGAGCGAGAGCCTGAGTCTTGGCAGCTTCCTTGAGGACAGATATAAAAAGGCGGATAAAGGGGTCATCAGTTCTTAAGAGGGAAGGGGGAATGCGATCAGCAGCAATGTAGAGGTGAAGGTTCTGCATGAAGGCCTGTCTGGCAAGGTGGAGGGGGGAGTCTGTGTTGATGAGGAGTTTCAAGGTGGGGGCTAGACGAGGGTCACAAAGTTGGGAGTCGATAAGGTTGAGGTTCCCTTCTTCGGAGAAAGAGAGGAGTCTGTGGGCAAAGGGGAGTTCTATGGGGGAGCCAAAAGTGGGAGAGTCCATTGTTTCGAAGGGATGTTTAGCAACAGGTGGGTGGTTTGTTGCTAAGGGAAAAGATGGAGGGGTGGGCCTTCTTGTAAGTGTCCAGGACTGTTTTGGCATGTTTGAGTTCCTTGTCAGGTACCCAAGAGTCTTTTTTGGCTGAGTAACCCTTCCATCAGATCAGGAAGTGGCACTTCTGTGGTGGCCCCTTGTGTCATACAATCTTCTCGATTTCGTACTCTTCTTCACCTTCTACAAGGTCCAGAGGGGGCGATGGGCAGTTAGGACCATAGACAAGATTTTCATGATATAGAGATGGAAGAGAAGTGTGGAACATGTTATGGATGTGCCAAGTTTTGGGGAGGCGGAGTTTGTAGGTAATTGGGAATAGAACATCGGTGATAGTGAAGGGTCCTTCTCACTTAGTGCCGAGTTTTGGGGATGCCAAGGAGCATCAAAGGTTCCTGGCTTCTAGCCAGACTTTGTTTCCTTTCAAGAAGGGCTTGAAGGTCTTGATAGATCAAGCCTTCATTACTTGACGAGCCAGTTTGTGGGCAGCTAGGGCTTTATCTCGAGTGGCAGAGAGCTTCTGAAGTCTTGCTTCAACTGCAGGGATGTTTGACTTGGAGATTACCAATGGGAAGGAGCGGGGTTCATATTCCATTATGAGGAAGAATGGAGACTTCCCTGTGACGGAATGAGGGTGGTGATTGTGGGCGAATTCCATATGGAAGAGGTGTTCTGCCTATCCGGTGGGGTTGTCATGGCAGTAAATGCAGAGGAATGTCTCCACTTCTTGGTTGACCCTTTCGGTTTCACCATCGGTCTGAGGGTGGTAGGCTGTGGACAGGGAGAGGGTGTATCCAATGAGCTTTGCAAGTTCTTTGGCAAAGGCTGAGGCAAACTGAGGACCACGATCTGAGATGATTTTATCATAGAGGCCAAACCGGGTGTAGACCTTGTGAAAGAAAAGATTGGCTATCCCTTCTGCAGTGACAGTTTTCATAGTAGGGCAAAGAATTACCCTCTTAGTAAGCCCATGGTTGACCACGACCAATAGAGAATTGAAGCCATTGGAAAGGGGAAGGTCCGTGATCAGATCACAGGAGACTTGTTGGAAGGGGCGAGAGCAGGAGGAGGTGATGGGGTTGAGAGGAGGGGCAGTGGGGTGGGTGTTGACCTTGTTTTGTTGGCAAGTAGCGCAACCTTTGACATATTTTCGCACAAAGTGGGCCAGGCCAGGCCACCAGAACTCAGAGGCAACCAGTTGATGAGTTTTGAGGTATCCCGAATGTCCAGTGGAGAGGTGGTCATGAGAATGAGCTATAATGGATTGACGCAGCTGGAGGTCATTGGGGACATAGACTTGACCTTGGTAGGTAAGGATACCAGCATCATATTGCCAGTCAGAGAGTCTAGAGCAGAATTTGGAGGGGAGGTCACCCTCAATAGCACGAAGGGAGTCCAGAACAAGGAGGTCAGAGGAGGAGGAGAGGGTGATTTTGTCAGAGAGGGCAGTGTCAATGAGGTTGATGAAGAGTGAGGGAGGGAGCAAGGTGACATTGTCATTGTCAGTGTCGAGGTCAGGAATGAGATCAGGTCGGCGAGATAGGGCATCTGGGGCTGCAAGGAGTTTACCAGGGACATGGATGAGCTTGAGGTTGAAATCTGCAATGTCCAAGAGCCAGCGAGCCTGGCAACAATTTAACTTCTGTGGCTGGCAGAAGTAAGTGAGATTTTTGTGGTCAGTGAAAACCTGGATGGGGAAGGGGGAGCCATGGAGATATTGTCGCCAGGATTTCAGAGCACGAATGACAGCAAGGAGTTCCCTGTCATAGATGTCATAGTTTCATTCTGCAACAGTAAAGGATTGGGAGAGGTAGGAACAGGGTTTCCAGTCACCATTGATGTCGGTTTGAAGGAGGATGCCTCCAGTTGTGTGTTTCGAAGCATCGGTAGCAATGGCAAAGGGTTTGGATAGGTCTGGGAGGGAGAGGATCAGTTTTGAAAGGAATGCTGCCTTCAGGGAGTTAAAGGCAGTCTGGCAAGTGGGGAACCAGTCCCAGGATTGGGTTTTCTTGGTGAGGTTGATGAGGGGGCGGGCAACATTTGAGTAGTTTGGGATAAAACGATGGTAGAAATTTGCAAAGCCTAGGAAGGATCGAACGTCTCTAAGCTTAGAAGGAGTAGGCTAGTCAGCAATACCAGCTAGTTTCACAGGGTCCATGGCAAGGTGTCCGGGTTTGATGATCATTCCTAGGTACTCCACTTCGGAGGTGGCAAAGTTGCACTTTTCAGGCTTGAGATGAAGATCCAACTCCATCATGCGTTGAAGAACTCGTTTGGTGCACTCCTCATGGGTTGCTTTGTCTGGGGAGAAGATCAGGAGGTCATCCATGTAAATGACTAGCCATCCTTCCACAATGAGGTCACGAAACGAGTCGTTCATGAAGCATTGGAAGGTGGCAGGGGAGTTGGTGAGACCAAAGAACATGACTGTGGGTTCGAAGAGTCCTTTGTAGGTGTTGAAGGCAGCTTTCCACTGGTGACCATCTTTGATCCTGACATTGTTATAGCCCCATCAAACGTCAAACTTAGTAAAGACATTGGCTCCTTTGAGCTTGTCAACGAGGTCGGATATGAGGGGGAGGGGATAGGCATTATGAGTGGTATGTTCATTGACATATCAGTAGTCTTAGCAAGGTTGAAGTCCTCCATCCTTCTTTTTGACAAAGAAGAAGAGGATGCTTGGGGGGAGTTGGAGGGGCGGATCTTCCCAGTTTTAAGGTTCTCTTCAATAAAAGCCTCTGTTGCCTGGCACTCTTCCAGAGTCAAGGGGTAGGCTTTCCCTACCTTTGGGACAAAGGTTTTGTCGAGGTTGATCTCATGATCATAGGATCGAGATGGAGGAAGGTGGTCAGCAGACTCTTTGGTGAAAACAGAGGAGTAGGCTGAGTATTCTGGTGGGAGGGTGACTTTTGGTTTGGCCTTGTCTGCATCGATGGCCAGTTTGGTCGCAGTGGTGAAAGCTTTGACCATGGGGGAGGGTATCTGGGCGAAGCATTGTCCGCACTTGATCACTCTATTAATCAGATAGTGGGTCCTGGCCTGAGTGGGGAATCGGTGATCTGCCCAGTTGTTAAGGTAGTCATAGAGTCATCTGTCATGGATACGGTCAGAGTCAATGTGGCAGATGGCTTTGGCTATGGGGGGTGGAGGACGGAGCTTCGCAACATGTCAAAGGTGGTCTTGGTTATAGAGAGCATTAAGCTCATCTGCTTCATCACAGGAGGTTTTGATAGAAATAGTTTTCTTGGCCCAATCAATGGCTGGATTGGTTTTCTGGAGCCAAGGAAGTCCAAGGATGACATTTTCTTTGCCACAGTGCATGACATAGAACTTGATTTGCTGGAGTAGACCAGCAATGTGAATATAGAGGGAGCAGGTGAACTTTATGTCACCATTCTTGTTGGTAGATTGGTCAACATTTCATACTGGGATGGGTTGGGAAAGGTGTTCCTTGGGGAGGTTGTGCTTATTGAAAAAGTGCCAATCAATGCAGGAGACATCTGCTCCAGATTCAATGAGGGTGAAGGTGCTGACGTCTTTGAGATCACGAGTAGGGATGAGAGATAAAGAGGGATATGCATGGATTTCATTCATCTGTCGGCTATAAGTACATTGGTTTGAGATATGGAGGGGACCTGCGTCAGGGAGGGCCTCCACTTTAAAAACCTGAAAGGGATACTTGGGACACAGAGAGTTCTTCTTCATTCTCGATCTCCTGGAGGGTCAAGGTGGAGGGTTCTTCTTTAACTCTTCAAACTTTCTTTTCAAAGGGTTTGGTCAAGGAGAAGGTGGGGCAGGTGGTGGCTGAATGGCCACCCTTGTGACATCTAAAGCAGAGCTTCTATTCGATGCATTGCTTCTTTTCTTGGGGGGTGAGCTTTGGAATGTGAATGGCATCAACATCCATCGCATTGGAGTCTTTCTCCATTCTGGTGGAAGAATCATTATAGTAAGGGACATAGGGGGGGAGGAGGCTTTCTTGTTTTGGCTGGCAACATTGTCTGCTTGGTTCCATTGGGTCTGGAAGTGGATGGCCTTTGAGTACCATGCAGTAATTGTGGTGGGAGGAGTGTTCATTGAGTAGATGCGACACATGAGGGAGGAGGTGAGTCCTGTGGAGAAATATCCAATCAGAACATCGTCAGAAGAGATGCCACTGAGGGCAACTTGATTCTGGAATTCAGAGATATAGGTGGTGAGGGAGGTATCCTTGGTCATCCTGGTCGATGAGAGCCAAGCAATAGCATCAGCCTTGGTGTCCAGGTGAATAAAGGCAGTGTTGAACTTTGTGACAAGTTCTGCCATAGTTCCAAGGGAGGAAGGTTGGAATTCAAGGGCCTGGGTTCTGAAGGTGGATGCCCAGGTGAGGGCTGACCCTTCAGTCATGTAGGAGAGGGAATAGGTGAATTTTTTCACCTCAGTATCATAGACAGTCTCATTGACTAGGAGATATATCTGGACAGTGTTGATGAAGGTTTGAGCTTTGGTGGAGAAGCCATTGAAGGCCTTGGGTGCTCCCAATTGGAGCTCTGTGGGTCTGGTGGTGGTGGACATGGCTGGGGGTGGTGAAGGTGCTGGTGGGGGTGGAGAGGGTGCAGGTGGTGGGCTGGGAGAAGGGGTTCGAGATGCTAGTGGGGTTCCTGGGTTGGAATCAGAGGCAGAGGGAACTCAAATACATTGTCTGGGGATTGGGGAGCTGGAAGGTGGGTATGGAGGAGTAGGAGTTCCTTTCCTAGGTCTAAGGGGGTTAAAAGACGAAATGGTGGGGCACTACTAACAACGGTAGGCTCGAAGAGTAAACCTTGACCTTTTGTTACACTTGGTCCAGGTAGGAACAGGTGTAGCCTCGAGAAGAAGGTCTTGGAACGAAGGACAAGGGCAAGGGATCTTGAGGAGCAAGGAATCAAGACAACTAAGGATCAGGGAGACTAAAGGAGTCTTGAGGATCGAAGGGATCAAGACAACAAGGTTCTTCGAGGGTCGAGGAATCAAAGACTGAGTGCTGAGGGCGACAAAGACAACCTATGAAGCTGGGTTAAAAGCTTTAGAGGTTGAAGTGTCCTTTCGAGTGCAGGACAAGGTCACACAGAGAGTTCAAGGAGCAAGGGATATATTCCAAGATGTATCTAGGAGGATACTCGAGGAGGTCAAGGTTAGGGAAAACTAAAAGCAATGTCGAGTTGCTTATAAGTAGGAAAAAGAATAATAGAAATGACTATGATTGGTTGAATAAAAGTGGTGTCATAGAACCTTAGGGAAGGTTGTGGAATGAGTAGGTAATCCGCAGTAAGGAACAAGAAGAAGCTGTGGCTGACTAAGTGTACACAAAAGCGGTAATAGAGAAAGGGACATGGAGAATGGAGGGAAGGAAGGAAAAGAGAAAAAGAGATGGGGGTCTATATGAATCATAGCAGAAAGAAAGATGTTGGCAAAGGGTATCCAATGAGAACAAGACTGGCTTGTTCCGTTGCTGCATTCAAGTATATATACTACTTTACATGAGGTGTCCTTGAGAACGAAGGCTATACTACATGCTACTACGGTGAGGCAAGGCTATGCTTACCATGATGTTAAAGGCAAGGCTATGCGGAATGGAAGAGAAGCATGCCTTGCTGCAAACATATGTTAGTCTAAATCGTGATGTCATAGTGACATCATATTATGTAATGCTGTGAGATAAGATAAGAGATAAAGGACTGAGTGCTTGTACTACATTTAGGGGGCTCTGGACTTGTACAAAAGAAAAGAAAAAGAAATAGGTGCTATAGGCGCTAAGAGAAAAAGTAACTAGCGTTTGCAACACCATCAACCAAATGCTGCAGTAATCCTAGTTTTGTGGATTATTCAGCCTTGTCATTTAGTTCCCAGGTTTCGTAATGGCGCTGTGGGTCCACTTTGGATCCACAATCATTCAGCACTAATGGGTGACACATTCTATTTAAACTGCTATATTAACCTCCACACATTTCAGCAGTATAGCAGGCACATCACTGGAAGACAGCGGGCTGGGCAGTAATACCAGTAAGTGACCCACTTTTCAGAGTATGTCAGTCACTCACACAAAAAGCAAGATGTTTGCTTTTTTGGTACCACACAGGATGCAGCAGTGAACGGGGCAGGTGGGTGGGCGGGGAGACAGTAAGTGGCTCCGCTTCTTAGGACACATCCATCACTCACTCACTCAAAAAGCAAGCCTTTTTTTTCAGCATTACACGCAGGTGCAGCGGCAGGCAGAGGAGGATGTGCACAGTGAGTGGCCCCACTTTTTAGGGAATATCAGTCACTCACGCCAAAAGCAAGATGCTTATATAATGACTTAGCTCATATATATATATTGTAGCTCATCTTGTTCACTATTGTGAATAACATCTGCTGCCTCGTCACGCCTCACCCACAAGTTGCGCTCAGTGGCATACGACTTTTCAACACATCCTCATTCTCACACCCTCACAATGTTGATGTCAGGACTTAGCATAATGCTATCACAACAACACTGCGACCATGATGACGACATGGCCATGAGATGACACAGTGCTGCCACCCCGACAACGGTGTTGGAATTAGTGATGGTAATTAAGTTACTACACTAATCATTGACCTAGACACACATACAAGTGTCTATAGGGCAGCGCTTGATAGTAACATTGTTACATTTTGTTGTTTCTTTTCTTTTCTTTCACTTGCTACAGACTATCAAGTCTCTGCATTCGAACCATGCTTAGACCTTTTCTTTTCTTCTATGATGACTCAATACCCTTGACCCCACCCCTGCTTACCTCACTTGCTTTAGTCATCATTCCCTCCATAACTCATTCTTGTTTTGACATCATGACTCATGCTGACTCACTTCATTTGTAACCATTACTCATCTGCAGTATTCTGATTTATCTTTGCGCTGTGGATTACTCATCATCCTTCCACCATGTTCCATGGTGTTCCATCTGATTAGTCATCTTCATTTCCCTGTACCTATATAAACCCTTCCATACTGTCCATATTCTCTAAGCTAGATCTCCTTTGTATTCCCTTGTACTTCGGTACCCCTTGCAATCTAGCCATCCTCTGTCAACCCTTCAGTGGGAAGAACCTCTGCAAGTCTTCATCCTCCTCTTTACTGGACACTTGACTAGTAACATTTCACTTGATTGTGTTACAGTCGCTTCGACATTCGATTGGACGACATCTGCAACCGCCATCTCACAGTGGTAACCTTCGTCTCATCTATCGTTGAGACCCTTGATCTCTCCAATACCCTTTCCCCTTGATTGTCTATCCAGATGGTACCCATTCCCTTTGCCCCACAGAGGCTATGCTCGTTCCTACCCAGACCAAGCATAACAAACATTAAGCGTTACTCGAGTTACATTAGACTAATAAGCCTTATCTATACTAACTATGCTAATAGCATTAGTAAATGTACCAGTACTGCACTATATGAAGCAGGTACTGAGAAGCGCTATCTACAGCACATCTGACCTGCCCTAAACAAGGGATCAATACATTGATCTCGCTTAGATAACCCAATTAGTAGAGTATAACAACCAATCATTAAATTGATCTTTCTATTGGTAATATGTCAAGTTACTGTTGGAATTAGTGATGGTAATTAAGTTACTACACTAATCATCGACCTAGACACACATACAAGTGTCTATAGGGCAGCGCTTGATAGCAACATTAAGTGTTACTCGAGCTACATTAGGCTAATAAG
>JBBPMR010000724.1:0-15394 GCA_038090415.1 Rossbeevera mucosa | reverse complement strand
GGCTCAGCGATAGTGGAGATAGTATCTAAAGGCGAAGAAGAAGAAGAGATGGGTGAAGAAATAGAAGATGGAGTGGAAGAGGTAAATTCGATGGCCATAGTAAATGATGAGTTTCGAAATCGTTAAGAGCGACGTTGTGATTTTTTGGTCGAAGAAGATGGAAGTGAGGAAGGAAGAGGAAAAGCAAGAGGATGAAGTTTTTTATAGTTCATAAGTAGGGATTTGGCATGCCGCAACTCCGATTTGGCAATCCACGAATCTTCTTCGGCTGAATACCCTTTCCATCGGATCAGGAACATACGGCGAGATGGGGTTCCATGGTGGCGTAAGATCCGTTCGATTTCGTATTCTTCTTCTCCTTCTACAAGTTCCGAGGGTGGCCCAGGGAAGTTTTTCCCATGGACAGGGTTCTCATGGTAAGGAGTAAGAAGGGAAGTGTGGAACGTGTCGTGAATTTTCCATGTTTTGGGGAGGCGCAATTTGTACGTAATCGGCGATAGGACTTTCGTGATGGTAAAGGGGCCTTCTCGTTTCGGGGCAAATTTGTTATGAGTCATATTTCGGCGTAAATTCCTGGCTTCGAGCCAAACTTTATCTCCGAGGGTAAAGAGGACAAAGCGTCTGTTGGATCAAGAGGCCATTACTTGTCTGGCGAGCTCATGGGAAGCAAGAGCTTCATCACGAGCAGCAGTGAGGTTCTTGAGACGAGTTTCAAGGGCAGGGATGTTGGTTTCAGCGATAATGGAAGGAAGGGCACGAGGTTCGAAGCCGAGGATTAGGGAAAAAGGGGATTTATTAGTAACGGAATGAGGGCGGTGATTGTGTGCGAATTCAGCGTGGGAGATCAGGTCGGACCACGAGGTAGGATTGCTCCCACAGAAGATTTGAAGGTATGTTTCCACTTCTTGGTTCACACGTTCCGTCTCTCCATCGGATTGGGGATGATAGGCGGTGGATAGGGAAAGGTCGTAACCCAAGAGTCGTCCGAGTTCTCAAGCAAAGGTGGAAGCGAATTGTGGTCCGCGATCAGAGATAATCTTATCATAGAGTCCGAAGCGTGTGTATACTTTGTGAAAAAAGAGGGATGCTATGCCTTCGGCGGTGATCGTCTTCTTAGTGGGGCAGAGAATTACCCCCTTACTAAGCCCATGGTCGACCACGACCAAAAGAGAGTCGAAACCCGAAGAGGCAGGAAGGTCTGTGATGAGGTCACAAGAGACCTGTTGGAATGGGCGGGAGCAGGAGGATTTGATAGGGCAGAGTGGAGGAATGGTGGGATGCATATTTGCTTTATTTTGTTGGCACAAGGCACAACCTTCGACGTATTTTCGAACGTATTGGGCTAGGCCAGGCCACCAGAATTCAGTGGCGACAAGTTGGCGAGTTTTTAGATAGCCTGGATGTCCAGTAGTGAGGTGATCGTGACAATGCCTCAGAATAGAGCGACGGAGGGATTCAACAGGGGGGACGTAGACACGCTCTTTGTACGTGAGGACGCCAGAGATGAACTGCCAATCAGAAAGGCGAGACCGAAATGCAGGGGGTATCTTTCCATCCAATGCTTGGAGAGCTTGCAAAACGAGGGGATCATCTTTCGATGAGGAGGCAATGACTTCATTCAGCGAGGAGTCAATGAGGCGAACAAAGAGAGAGTCGGGGAGAAGGATGGTGTTGTCATTGTCAGAGATATCGGGGCAGAGATCGGAGCGGCGAGAAAGGGTGTCTGGACCAGCAAGGAGTTTTCCTGCTACGTGTACGATTTTGAGGTCAAAGTCCAAAAGGTCAAGGAGCCAGCGAGCTTGTCGACGGTTTAAGTGCTGTGCTTGGCGGAAGTAGGTAAGGTTTTTATGGTCCGTGAAGACTTGGACCGGGAAAGGGGAGCCATGGAGGTAATGTCTCCAAGTTTTGAGGGCACGGATAATGGCGAGGAGTTCTCGATCATATACATCGTAGTTTCGTTCCGTGGGGGAGAATGTCTGGGATAAGTAGGAGCAAGGGTGCCAATCTCCGTTTGAATCGGTTTGAAGGAGGATGGCTCCAGTAGCATACTTAGAGGTGTCGGTGGCGATGGCGAAAGGGGCAGAGAGGTCGGGAAGTCGTAGGACAGGTTTCGAGAGGAATAGCTGTTTTAGAGATTGAAATGATTGTTCGCAGGTAGGTGTCCACGACCAGGCAAGGTTCTTCTTGGTGAGGTCGAGGAGGGGGCGAGCTACGGTTGAGTAGTCCGGGATGAATCGGCGGTAGAAGTTGGCGAAACCAAGGAATGAGCGTACTTCCTTGACTTTGGTGGGTACCGGCCAAGAAGCAATTCCATCGAGTTTAACGGGGTCCATAGCGATCTGTCCGGGTTGGACGATCATGCCCAGGTATTCAACCTCTTTAGTGGCAAAATTACACTTAGAGAGGCGAAGACGTAGGTCGAGTTCTTGCATCCGTTGAAGGACGCGCTTGGTTCGTTCGGTATGAGTGGCATCGTCGGGGGAGAAAATAAGGAGGTCGTCCATATAGATGATTAACCATCCTTCGGCGATCATGTCGCGGAAGGAATCGTTCATGAATCTTTGGAACGTGGCGGGGGAATTGCATAGCCTGAAGAACATGACGGTTGGTTCGTATAACCCCTTATGAGTAATAAAGGCGGCTTTCCACTGGTGGCCGTCTTTGATGTGGACGTTGTTGTACCCCCAGCAGACGTCGAACTTGGTGAAGACCTTGGCGTCCTTGAGTTTGTCGACGAGGTCGGAGATGAGGGGAAGTGGGTAGGCGTCACGAACGGTGTGTTCGTTGACATAACGATAATCTTGGCATGGACGGAGTTTGCCATCCTTTTTTTTGACAAAGAAGAATGGGGAGGCTTGGGGAGAGTTTGAGGGTCGGATTTTCCCCAAACGAAGGTTTTCTTCGAGGAAATCGTCAGTGGCTTTACGCTCATCCGGAGATAAGGGATAGAGTTTTCCGATCTTTGGGACGAAGGATTCATTGAGGTTGATTTCATGATCGTAGGGACGTGAGGGGGGAACATGATCAGTGGAATCTTCGGAAAAGACTGAGGTGTAGGCTTTGTATTCTTCGGGGAGGACAGGGGGTGGTTTTGCTTTTTCGGCAGCGGCAGCAAGTTCGGTGGAGGAGGTGATCTTCCTGCACAAAGGAGAACCGAGAGGGGCGAAACGACAAACTCCATGGATGACTCGGTTGATGGTTCTGTTCTCCTCAGCTCAAAGGATGTAGTCGTGAGGGTCACTGTAGTCCATATAGGATTGGAGACGATCCTGAGCATCAGGAGTGACATTCGTATGTCGTGGTGGTTTAAATGGGGTGAGGGAAGGGGGACGGAAACAAGAGTTGTGTCAATGGGAATCAGCAACATAGGTGGTGTATAGGTCTTTTGACTGGTCATAGGATTCGTCGATGGAGAGCGTTTGAGCTTTCCAGTCGATGACGGGGTTTGTAGAGCGAAGCCAAGGGAGGCCAAGGATAAGATTTTCCTTGCCGCAAGACATGACATGAAAGAGGACTTTCTGAGAGACTCCTTCGGTGTTTACGTAGAGGGTACAAGTATAGCGGATTTTGCCATTCTTGTTTGTGGACTGATCGACGTTTCGTACGAGGATAGGGACGTCGAGTTTGGTGGTGGGGAGTCGGTGCTTTCGTACGAACATCCAGTCAATGCAGGAGATGTCTGCACCGCTGTCTACGAGAGCACAGGTGTCAATGACTTTCATGGTGTGCGAAGGCACCACAAGCTGCAGGGGGATGCGCATAGATTTAGCAGATTGTGATACTAATACAGGGGCACATGTAGCACTAGGAGATCCTTGTGTTGATCGAGGTCTCCTTTTCAAAAATCCCATTTGGTAGCGGGGGTGAAGCGGACTCTCCCAACCGTTTCTTCATCATCGTCACTTTCTACTTCTTCCAGCTTAGGTAGGTCTTCTTCGACACGCTGGACCTTCTTCTTGGAAGGTTGAGATGTGAAGTTAGGGCAAGCAGCATTGGTATGTCCAGGTTTTCGGCAGTGGAAGCAGAGGCCTTTCTCGATGCAACGTTTGCGCTCTTCTGGGGTAAGCTTCCCTACTTTGACGGCGTCTACATCCATGGCGTTAGGGTCATGAGTGGGGGTGGAGGAGGCTTGCTGGAAGGAAGTGACGTTTCTGAGGGGGTTGAGTGAGCGAGAGATTACGAGATTCGCGGTATCCCATTGGGACTGATATTGTGTGGCACGTTTGTACCAGTCATCGATGGTGGTGGGGACTGTGTCCATAGAATAGATTTGGCAAGTAAGAGCGGGTGGGATGCCAGCTCCGAAGTAAGAGATTAAGTCGTTTGGATCGGTGATTTGAGCTTGAGCGACATTGTTGTGGAATAAGGCGATGTATTCAGTAAGGGAGGGTTTGTAAGGGCCTTCTTTCTTCTTCTGAACCATTTGTTTGGTTGAGAGCCAGGCGATGGCATTGTTGACAGTGTCGTGATGTTTGAAGGTGGCTTTGAAGAGTTTTAGGAACTCCTTGAAGGTTCCTATAGTGACATCTCTGTCCGCGTCAATGGAGTTCTGTCGGTAGGTCTGGGCCCAGGTGGAAGCGGACCCCTTGGTCATGTAAGAGAGGGCGAAGGTGACTTTCTTCGCATCGGTATTGTATACCTCCTTGTTAACCTCCAGATAGAAGGTAACCGAAGAAAGCCAGGGCATAGCTTTGGTATAAGAGCCATCAAAGTGTTCGGGGGAGGCGATGCGAAGCTCGGTAGGTTTGGACATGGGGGGCGGTTGGATGGGAGTGGGTGAAGGAGGAGTGGGGTCGGGGGGTAGGGAAAGAGCGGTTCGCAAGTGGAGGGACAGGGACAACGTTTGATCCTCGTCTTCGGGGGAAGGGATGAGGATATCAGGCTCCGAAGGGTAGTCTTCAATGCTGGAGTGGATGGAGGGTTCTGGCGATGTTTCGACAGGGTATGGGACAGAGGTTTGTCGCCTTAAGCGACGGGGGTCTGGGTTACGAGGGGGTCGAGAAATGGTGGGTGGTTCACGGCGATGGTGACCGTAGAGGAGAAGCTAGATCTTTTGTTACGCTTGGCCTGGGTAGGGACAAGCGTAGCCTTTGTGAGACGAAGGTAGACGAAGGATACCGCCGTGGAGTGGCTGTCGTGGCTGTCGTTCTATCGAATGTAGAGACGACCGTGAGCACAATCAAGTGAAGTGTCACAAGTCTTAGCGTCCAGTCAAGTGTAGGACGAAGACACGCAGAGGGTTCACCCAACGAAGGGAAGGATCAAAGTGGCTAGATTGACGAGAGTATGGGAGTACAAAGGAGATCTAGCTTAGGGAATGTGGATGGTACGAAAGGGTTTATATAAGTACAGAGAAATGAAGATGACTAATCGGATGGAACACCATGGAACACGGTGGAATGGAATGAGTAATCCACAGTAGTGAAGATGAGTCAGAAATGCTGTGGATTAGTAATGATTACAGATAAGCATGAGTCAGCGTGACTGCAGATGTGTTAGCATGAGTCATAATGAAGTGAGAATGAGTCATGAAGGAAGTGATGACTAAGTAGATGGGTTAAGGGTATTATGTCATCACAGAAGAAAAGAAATGGTCTAAGCGTGGTTTGAACGCAGAGACTTGTAGTCCGTAGTGAAAACGAGCGAGAAAGGAAAAGGAAATAAGCCAATCGTAACAGCATCCATGGCAATGGCGAAGGGGGCGGAGAGGTCAGGGAGGCGAAGGACGGGTTTTGAAAGGAACAACTGTTTTAATGATTGGAAGGCTTGTTCACATGCAGGTGTCCATGACCAAGTGAGGTTCTTTTTTGTGAGGTCAAGAAGGGGACGAGCGACGGTCGAATAGTCCGGAATGAACCGGCGATAGAAGTTGGCGAAGCCAAGGAAGGAGTGTACTTCTTTGACCTTAGTGGGTACTGGCCAAGACGCAATCCCATCGAGTTTGATAGGGTCCATGGCGATTTGTCCGGGTTGGACGATCATGCCCAGATATTTGACTTCTTTGGTGGCGAAGTTGCACTTAGAGAGGCGAAGACGAAGGTCAAGTTCTTGCATCCGTTGAAGGACACGTTTGGTTCGTTCGGTATGAGTAGTGTCGTCCGGGGAAAAGATAAGAAGATCGTCCATGTAGATGATTAACCACCCTTCAGCAATCATGTCGCAGAAGGAATCATTCATGAAACGTTGGAATGTAGCAGGGGAGTTACACAGGCCGAAGAACATGACAGTTGGTTCATAAAGGCCTTTATGAGTAATGAAGGCGGCCTTCCACTGGTGTCCGTCTTTGATATGGACATTGTTATAACCCCAGTGGACATCAAACTTAGTGAAGACCTTCGCATCCTTGAGTTTATCGACGAGGTCGGAAATGAGAGGGAGTGGGTATGCGTCACGGATGGTATGTTCATTAACGTAGCGATAATCTTGACAAGGGCGTAATTTGCCATCCTTTTTCTTGACGAAGAAGAAAGGGGAGGCTTGGGGAGAGTTCGAGGGGCGGATTTTTCCGGAGCGAAGGTTTTCCTCGAGGAAGTCATCAGTAGCTTTGCGCTCTTCTGGTGATAGGGGATAGAGTTTCCCTATCTTGGGGACGAAGGATTCATTGAGATTGATTTCATGGTCATAGGTACAGGAGGGAGGAACATGATCGGTGGTATCTTCTGAGAAAACCGAGGCGTAGGCAGCGTATTCCTTAGGGAGAACAGGGATTGGTTTTGCTTTTTCTGCGGCAGCGGCGAGTTCGGTGGAGGAGGTGATCTTCCTACATAAGTGGGATCCTAGAGGAGCAAAGTGGCAGACTCCCCGGATGACGCGGTTAATGGTTCTGTTCTCTTTAGCTCGAAGGATATAGTCATGGGGATCACTAAAATCCAGGTAGGAGTGGAGACGATCTTGAGTACCGGGAGCAACAGTCGTATGTCGTGGTGGTTTGAAGGGGAAGGTGGAAGGAGGTCGAAAACAAGAGTCATGTCGGTGGGAGTCGGCGACGTAGGTGGCGTATAACCCCTTTGATTGGTCGCAGGATTCATCGATGGTGAGTGTTTGATTTTTCCAATCGATAACGGGGTTGGTGGAGCGAAGCCAGGGGAGTCCTAGGATGAGGTTTTCCTTTCCACAGAACATGACATGGAAGAGGACTTTTTGAGAGATTCCTTCGATGTTAACGTAGAGGGTGCAAGTATGGCGAATTTCACCATTCTTGTTGGAGGACTGGTCGACGTTGCGGACTAGGATGGGAATGTCAAGTTTTGTGGTCGGAAGGTGATTTTTTTGTATGAACATCCAGTCGATGCAGGAGATATCTGCACCACTGTCGACAAGGGCATGGGTGTCAACAACTTTCATCGTGTGCATGGGTACCACAAGCTGCAGAGGAATGCGCATAGATTTAGCAGACTGTGATACAATTACAGGGGCACACGTAGCACTAGGAGATCCTTGCGTTGATCGAGGTCTCCTTTTCAAAAATCCCATTGGGTAGCAGGGGAGAAGCGAACTCTCCTGACTGTTTCTTCCTCTTCATCATCCTCCACTTCTTCAAGTTTAGGGAGATCTTCTTCGACGCGTTGGACTTTCTTCTGTGAAGTTTGAGAAGCAAAGTTAGGGCAAGCAGCGTTGGTATGTCCTGGTTTTCGGCATCGGAAGCAGAGACCTTTCTTGATGCAATGTTTGCGTTCTTCCGGGGTCAGCTTCCCTACTTTGACGGCGTCTACGTCCATGGTATTCGGATCACGGGTGGTGGGAGAGGAGGATTGTTGGAATGAAGTGATGTTTCGGAGGGGGTTATGCGAACGGGAGATTACGAGGTTGGCGGTGTCCCATTGGGACTGGTATTGAGTGGCGTGTTTGTACCAATTGTTGATGGTAGTGGGAACAGTGTCCATGGAATAGATTCGGCGAGTAAGAGCAGGTGGAATACCAGCTCCGAAGTACAAGATCAGGACATTAGGGTCAGTGATCTGGGCTTGGGCAACATTGTTGCGGAACGAGGCGATATATTCGGTGAGAGAAGGTTCATAGGCTCCTCCCTTCTTTTTCTGAACCATTCGTTTGGTCGAGAGCCAGGCAATGGCGTTGTTAACTGTGTCGTGGTGTTTGAACGCGGCTTTGAAGAGTTTTATGAATTCCTTAAAGGTTCCGATGGTGACATCTCCATCAGCGCTAATGGAGTTCTGACGGTAAGTCTGGGCCCAGGTGGACACGGATCCTTTGGTCATGAAGGACAGGGCAAAGGTAACTTTCTTAGCATCGGTGTTGTATACTTCTTTGTTAACCTCCAGATAGAAGGTAACCGAAGAAAGCCAGGGCATGGCTTTGGTATAAGAACCATCGAAGTGTTCGGGGGAGGCGATGCGGAGCTCAGTGGGTTTTGACATGGGGGGTGGTGGTTGGATTGGAGTGGGAGAAGGAGGAGTGGAGTCGGGGGGTAGGGATAGAGCGGTTCGCAAGTGGAGGGACAAGGACAATGTTTGATCCTCGTCTTCAGGAGAAGGGATGAGGACGTCGGGCTCCGAAGGATTTTCTTCGAGGCTGGAGTGAACAGAGGGTTCAGGCGAGGTTTCGATGGGGTATGGAGCGGAGGTTTGCCGCCTTAAGCAACGGGGGTCAGGGTTACAAGGGGGACGAGAAATGGTGGGCGGTTCACAGCGGTGGTGACCGTAAGAGTAAGCTAGATCTTTTGTTACGCTTGGCCCGGATAGGGACGAGCGTAGCCTTTGTTAGACAAAGGTAGACGAAAGGTGAAAGGTACCGCGTAGAGGCAGCGGTCGTAGAGGTCGTTCTATCGATTGTAGAGACGACTGTGGCACAATCAAGTGAAGTGTCACAAGTCTAGCATTCAGTCAAGTGTAGGACGAAGACACGCAGAGAGTTCACCCAATGAAGGGAAGGGTTAAAGGTGGCTAGATTGACGAGAATATAGAGGTACAAAGGAGATCTAGCTTAGGGACTATGGTAGGTAGATGGGGTTCTAACTAAAAGGAAGAACATAGAAACAAGCGGATAGAGGAAGTGATGACTAGGACTAGAAGGAATGGAGTGAGTGATAGGTAGTGTTACGATTTGTCAATTCTTTCCTTCCTCTTTTCTTACTTGTTTTCACTACGGACCACCAAGCCCTGCGTTCAAACCACGCCGAGGCCATTTCTTTCTTCTGTGATGACACATACCCCTAACCCACCTACCTTAGTCATCACTTCCTTCATTACTCATTCTCTTTCGTCATCCTTGCTGCGCATGACTCATCCTTGCTGCGCATGACTCACCCTTGCTGCGCATTACTCACCATGACTCATTCTGACTCCTTCCTAGTCATTATGACTCATCACGGCTGTGCATCGTGACTCATCCTGCTGCGCATTATGACTCAGCTTCTCTTTTCTGTACTATATAAACCCATCCATACAACCTGTATTCCTTAAGCTAGATCTCCTCTGTTATTCTCGTATCTTTGTCAATCTAGCCCACCTTTGTCTTCCCTTCATTGGGTGAATCTCTGCGTGTCTTCGTCCTACACCTGACTGGGCGCTAGACTTGTGACACTCCACTTGACTGTGTCACAGTCGTCTCTACAATCGATAGAACGACCTTCGGACTGCTATCTTCACGTGGTAAAACCTTTGACTTCGCCCCTTCGCTAACTCAGAGGCTACGCTCGTCCCTACCCGGGCCAAGCGTAACAGGTAGTAGTCATCAAGAAGAAAGAAAGGATCAAAGCGTTGTTCGAACGCAATGACTCAGTAGTCCTAAGAGAGATCTAAAGGACGAGAAGAACAAGGTAGTCACGGTGAGGTTGAACACAGTGACTAAGAGGAACAAGTGGAAAGAAATAAAAGGAATAGTCAAGACAGGTTGAACGTAGTGACTAGAGGAACATAGTGAAAACAAAAGAAAAGAAGTGAAGAGAAAAGAATGAATCATAACAGAAAAATTGTTTGAGCCATCCTCATGAAAAGAAGAAGTAACCATCCACATTCCTGTAAGGCTATCTGGTTCATCAGCCAAATGATCAAACCAATGGACCAAAGTGCACGGGAAAATCTGCCCGTCAGTGTGAGCAAACAAAAAAAAGCAATAGACACGGCCAACATCCATGCTCAGCATTCCATCCTCTGCATCGCTTGTGCTGACAAAGATGCAGTCATATCGTGGAGAACCATAATACCATGATGGTGTTGCATGGATATGCTCATGCTACATGCTACCAATGCTGCTTGGGTCACTTGGGGCAACAGAGGTCACAGTCACTGAGTGAAAGGTCTTGATACAACCGGTAAAGGAAGGAGGGTGATGACAGGAAGGGTTGGAGGTTGTGGGTGCAGCTTGGAGCTGTTCAGAGAGGAAGGTGGCAATAAGTATCGGGAGCGAAGGAATGCCTAGTTCAATTGCAAGTGTGAGAGCATTTTTCACACGGTTACGAGCTTGTAGTATATCATGTCAGTATTACAAAAAGGTTGGTAGTGTTGAACTCACCTGGGGATTGAGCAAGCTTGACATCTGAATATGTGATCCTTGGGTGCTTGTCAAGTATCCCCATATACAGGTCCTCTTCTGTGCTCAAATCTCCTTTAAGTCTGTCTTTGCGCACTCAAGAGTCTGTGTTGGCAATGGCTAGAACAAAATAAGTATGTATAGTGTAAGTCAACAACAAACTTACCATCAGGTGGTGGAGGGATTGCCTGGCATGATGCAGGCAACATTCCTCATGCCTCAAAATCAGCACAGGCAGTGGCAAATTGAGAAAGGTGTTGATTTGTAAGCAAAATTTGTCCAATTGGGTGATGTTTGTTTGAGCAGTGCCATGGCTTCTTGACTGCCATAATATGCTTGGATTCTGTAATTGATGAACACAGTCTGTTTGGTGCGCCAAAAAAACAAATCAACCCTTCATAATGAGTGAGAGAGTGCTGGCGGGGAAGTGAGAATCCATTGGGATGGACACCAATTTCTTCAAAAATGGCACGATACCGATGGAAGCAATCCAAGGCATCTTTGAGTTCTGATAATGTATCATCAGTTATGACAGCATGTCAGACAATATAACAGAATTATAAAAATGCACGGATAGCATGGACTACATTGTCTGGTACATGGCCCTCAATGGCTGGTAGATAGACCTTACCAAAAGTTAGATGTGATAACAGGAGAGGGGGAAAAAAACCTTCATGAGCACCTTTGAGTCATTGCCAGTCCATTGGGAGAATCCATGGCCGTCTGGAAATCTTCACAACCCTGGGAATGGTGGTGCTGTGGCAATACTGAAATTTGAGCAATCAATCTCACAATCCAATAAAAATGACCCTGACAAACTGTTGATTGATGTCTATCAAATGGTCCTTGGCTCCAGCCTTGCGAAACTCCAACTCCAAATACTTTTCAATCCAATCAAGCAAGTGGTCTTTGAAGGTCCCTTTTATGAGTTGATGGAGGATACCTGGGGCTAGCAACTGACAAATGTCGGCATGAGGGAAGTCGTCGGTAAATGGCTATGAGGGCATGGTAGTCAATCACAAAAAACATCTAGACACTCACAATAATCATGCCATCAACACCCCACTCATCCCAAAGGATGCCAAGAGAAAATTCATCAACCAATGTGTGAGTAAGCAGTGTAGCTCATGGCCCCCCACCACAATTGAGGTCAGTAGGGTATGCAATGCATCTATTGAGTAGATCAGTCAAACAAAAAGCTTGATTCTGAAGTGCAACTTACTGCACACACCAATTTTGAACAATACCAGATACAAGTACTTGCTTGGGGTAATCAGCGATATATGGACCAAGCCCGAAGACGACACGTCAAAAATGTCAGTTGGGGCATTTCATGACTTGAGGCATTGTCATACCTAGCTTCAGAAATCCTAGTATTTTGGACATCACGATGTGAAAGAGCTGCTTTTTGAATAGTTGATATGCTGGGTTGTCCGTATACTTTTTCACTGCTATGAAACAGTGTGTTAGAATGTAGTGTATGTGATAATGATACCAAACCTTTAGGGATGGCCAGGAAAGTGAGTAGTTCTACACCATTATGGTGAGCATGGTGGACATTGTTGTGAATGTTACCAAGTGAGAGATATACTGGCCAATAGTTGTTCTGGCCAGTCGCCACTGATACCATTGTCTTATCGCTTCCAAGTATAATGGGAACAAAGATACTTCTGGCCGTTAATGAGACTTCTGCAATTTTGTCCTATCATACATAAAAATTGTGAGCATGGTTGAATTCAAGAAGGGAGAATGTACCACCTATTTCCATGCCCAGTCACCTGACATAAAATTTTCATATTGCCGCTGCTGACTGTCTTCTAAAAAGTCCCAGTAAGGAATGTAGTCAAACTTGCCATGAAAGTCAGTGTTCAATAGCATATGTGAGACAAGGCTATAAGTGGGGTGGTACCAGAACTCGTGTGTCTGATCCATCTAGGCAGGCACTGAACCTTCAGGTCGCTCGCCATTGAATTTGAGCTTGAATGACTTCCATGAAACATTCTCTAGTTGCGTAGTGTCAATGGTTTCATGTAGTTCCTTATGGTCTGTGAATGGAGGCTTATTCCTGCTGCTTTCATTGGCATACAGAGAATGCCTCCACAGCTCACATAGCCGGTCAACATTTCCTGCTGACATCTCAGCCTGCTGGAATAAATATTCAGCAGTTTCAAAGCACAGCTTTGAACCGTATGGAGACCCATCATTGGCACTTTTGCTTGAAGCTGGTGGTGAGGGGGTATCAGAGGCGATCAGTTGGCCATTAGCACCACAAATATTACCTATGACACAATATTGTGAGAATCATATTAAGAATGTGCAGTAACTTACCAGTAAGTTTACCATGATAGTTCCGAATAATGTGAGGCGCTGGGTCAGTTGCAACCAAGTGACTGAAAGAGTTTTCATCAGGGTTGGCTACTAGTGGGTCAAAGGAAAAATTGTGAACAGAGGACTGGTGATGCTTGAGCCCTGCAACTGTTTGGAACCAACGGTTGCAATGTCCATGAGGACATGGAATACATGGAGTAGCGGAGGACTTTGAATGGGGCATGAGTGAGATACAAAAATTGAGGCTGTTGACAAAGGATCAGAACTAAAAAAAAAATGGTGGCAGAGTTTGCTCCACTTGCACTGCAACTCTCGTCAACATACTTTTATTTTTCATCGTATTCTGTCAACGCTCGCCACCATCAGCATGTCCTGCCCTATTACCCGTGCAAAGAACGTCAATCAGCACCCAGGACAAGTTCTTCTTGACACAAAGCAGAAATGGTGCACCATTGAGCAAAAGGAAGCTGATGATCTCCAAGCCCTGAAAATGCTCACCACCATCAGCATGTCCCACCCTATTATCCATGCAAAGAATGTCAATCAGCACCCAGGACAAGTTCTTCTTGACACAAAGCAGAAACAGTGCACCATTGAGCAAAAGAAGGCCAATGATCTCCAAGCCCTGCAAGTCCAGCAGGAGAAAGTGGCAGCTAGAGAGCATGATATCAATTACTTGGCTAACATTATAACCCAGTCAGAACAAAATGACTATAACATAGTTAATAACCCACTGAAGCCCCAGCCAAAGACATGTGTTGTGGCTGAGTGTTACAACCCTCGCTTGCACCACTAGCTTTAGCGCTGGCTTATCTTATCTTATCTTATCTAAGCGCGCGCCTATCTTATCTTATCGATCAAGCGCCGGATCATATCTTATCGTGTCACGTGACTCGAGTCTGGACCACTATGACATCATACCTCATGGCTAGTGCATGCTAAAGGCATGGTAGCCTCATGTTGTAGTTTTAGACCGTAGTTCCCACAGTCATGTGAACACTCTATACTTATTAGGTAGTTTCTCTCACACTATGTCATCGCATCAGTAAGCACCTGCCCTAGAGCAGCCTCGCTGTAGCCTCATGTATTGTAGTATATATACAATGCCAGTACCAGCCAGACTCCTCAGTCTGTTCTGGTTGATTTTCCGCCTCAGCAGTTCCCCTCTTGAGTTCTTGTCTTTGTGGTGACTTAGTCCATTGCCTGTATAGGTTTTGGTGTTGCCAACATAAGAACAGACTCTATTTCCACTACCTCACCACCACTCACGACCGCCTTACCGTTGCAACACCACTTCAGCTATCGAGGCCTTCATTGTGCCATACCAACATCGACATAGCTTGGGCCTAGCCCTCCTCTTATTCTCATTGGTCTTGTCCACACCGTTTGGGTGTAAAACAACCGTGCTTGGATAGCGGCTCAGGACCTTACCCCTGCTCAGATCACAACTGAGGCAAAACTGTGTTTCATAGTAAAGCTTTACACATTTGCTTTGTGAGTCAGTAGTTTCCATTCGAGGGAGAGCAGCTCGCCGTGTGGATTGTCTCGAAAGGATAGAATCGTGATCTCTTCTATCTAAAATAAGATTCGCAGTCTTACAGTACTAAAACTGTGCCATAGCCAGGCAATTCCCGGTTCCTCGACTTGTTTTAGCACGCATGCGGGGCTCGTGTACCCTGTTATTGCATTTCAGATCAATAGGTCTAGTTGAGAAGGACTTTTCGTGAGATCCCCCTAGACAACAAGGTAAAAAGTATTTGAGTCGTTGGTCTCTACGTGAGAATCACCTTGTTATCAAAATAGCTCAACCAATCAACTTCGCTCGTCGGGTATCAATAAAAAAAGAACCCACCACACCTACCCTTGAATACGACCCGAACGACGATCCCTTTATCCTAGAAACAATACCAAACAATGTCCAGATACAATATGGACCTGATTAGCCCATCCCACCGCAGCCGATTGCCTACCCCAACTGTGTGTGCGCCAGCTGCCTCGAGACTTGACATGGCAGTGCAAATGCAACAACTAATGAGCCAATTGGAACAAATAAGACTAGCACTGCAGTTATCCGAAGAAAGGGCCGCTGCTGCAGAAGTCTGGGCGCAGGAAGCCCACGACAGACTCGATCTAGCACCTGGCCCAGATGGTCCCTCTGCTTACAAGGGAAAAAGAGTGGAAATTATCCCGGACCCCGGTCTCTATGATGGGTCCTACCAGAAGTTTCCAGGAAGCAAATCATGAATTATTCATGAATACAAAAAATTGGACTCTGGCAGTACTATCATGAATCGGAGTAGAGGCTGGTGACAAGGACAAAAACGGGGCTGGAGCTTGGGCCCGTAACGAAATAAAAAAATATAGAATCATTGGCGCCTCATTTCCTTCAAGCGCCCAACTTGAAAAAACTTTATCTGATCGCTTCCGGATAGGCAATGAGAAGGACATTGCCACAAGAAAACTCCTTGCCAAGAGACAAGGCAAGAACAAGCGCACCCAAGTATTTTTAACACAATGGTTAGTGCTATACGATCAAGCAGGATGTGACCCAACCATGGGTATCACATTACTTGAACAA
>JBBPMR010000723.1:0-15405 GCA_038090415.1 Rossbeevera mucosa | reverse complement strand
GGACACGATGTCAACTACGGCACGAATGAGTTTGACGACTTGTTCTCTCTCAATGGCATGCTTGTTGTCACGCGCCAGTGACCTAGGGAAAGTTCACATAGAGCCGTGAGCGAGAAGTGAACGACACCACTTTACTATGAACCACTCCAAGGGTTGACGGTGCTACTCTTCCACCGAGGCAGAAACGACTAAGGAGTGGCGGATAAGCCTGTACGCTGCTGCGCGACAGTGTTTTGAGGATTGGTCGGAGAGGGATGATGTCACACTTGAGGCATCTCATGAGTTGACCCGCGATGAAAAGGAGGCAAGAAAATGGACGGACGCTTGGACGACCTTAGGTACGGTCAACTCATAGCGAACGCGAAGATTGCGCTGGAGGAGACAGTCGAGTTTGTTCATGATGTCTATACGCGCTCTATCGAGATCAGAGTTGTTGGTAGACATGGTGGACGAGGATGCGATCGCGGAGGCAGAGAAAGCCGGTCTGGAGAGGGAAGCAAGCGAGTTGAGATAGGAGTTTGCCTGGTTCAACGCGGCACGGAAATCGTCTGCAAAACCGTCGGACCTTGACACACGATCGCTGACAGGGAATGATTACCTCGATCCCTGTCGTCGTTGTCTTCCCTGAAGCGGACTGTGGGAGGTGGAGCTTGACCAGCAAATTTGCGCTTGGAAGCGAGACCAACGCCGTTCCTTCTGCGCTTGCCACGGGAGGATTCTTGAAAAGGACGGGCGATGGAACGGGAAAGAGAGGAAGATGGTAAGAGCGGGTCATACCTTGTTCGATTCTCCTGGTGAGAACGTCGAGCTGGTGGCTACAGGCGATTGCGCAGTTACTTCTGCTAGCTGATATCGATATAGATTTCCCTCAATATCCTGGACCCCAGAGTTGGGCCGGGGCTGGCCAAGGATAAATTCTTGTGATGTGACATGTCACAAAGACTTGTGATGCTTCCATGTAATCAACCTTGGATTGAATGCATGGATGCTTAATGTGGACTGACTGTGTGTGTATCGACAACTGCCCTTTCCGCTTGAACAAATTGACGCTATGTAATGCCACAATGATCGCATGAAGGACGGATGTTGGAGATGCTTTCCATTGTTGTTGTAGGAATGCATAAAGGTTAACTAATAATACATGGCGACGGTCCATAAACGAACAAATCGGTGATGCCGCACCAAACGCTTCTCCTCGCAACATCATCTTGAACAAAAGAATTCCTCCACGCTGCTCACAGCTCCAACTCGGCCCGTGCATTACTGCTCCCCACAGTACTCACGTTCTCTTCCCTCGCTCTCCTCCTACCATTCTCTCCCTCGCCCCCCAGATCCTCAACCCACTTCACCTCCCCCGACACCCCACTCCCATTCTTCGTCCGTGTCTGCGTCACTACTCGCCGCCTTCCCCTCCCCGACGGATCCACCGTCTGTACGTCCTCCCTCACTACTGCCCGGTCGTTGGATGTCGACACCGCATACCGCCCTTCAAATGCGGGATGCATACCCGCCCACGCTGCCGCGTTTGACGTCCGCACGTCCGACGCGAGACGCGCACCGAGAGGCATCTCGTCATACTGCAGTCGTACCGCACCGTTGCTCGACCGTGCTTGGACAGTAAAGTCACCGGCCCATCCCGTGGGAACGCCAGAAGAACCGGGAGGGGGCGTCATCAGCGACACGGACGATGTGATCTTGCTTTAACGGGGGCTGCGTTAATCGTGCTGGGTCTGGATAATGGAGATGGACAGACCCGTTACTCGTGCGCATCTCCAGCTGGACGGGCCCTTTATCTCGCCCTCCCCCCGTGCTGAGGAGAGATGCAGTCGCCTGGATATGTGCATTTGAGGTGTACAACTTCAGCACGTCAGAGGTATTGAAATGGCCCACGATGGCACCGTTGCTCGAAGCCACGGAGCCTCTCGTGAGCGTGATGGACTAAAATAGCTATTTCTCTTACCAATCGGAGACTCAGGACCAGGTCACGCACCTCGATGCGAACGCGAGCATTGGACGTTGAAATTTGGAGGTCATCAAACGCAACTCCCTGCCACAAATCGTCGATGTCATAAGCAAAGTTACCTGTATCTGTTGAGAACGCGCGGATGTGGAGCGGGGTATGCTGGGATGGAACAGCCGGAAGCGTCCATACAACGTCAAATTGAAGCTGATCGTGCGGGTCGGTCCATGACGCAGGCGCAGGCGTCTAGATAGAAAGACATGATACGAGGATCGATGAACATGTGGAAAATTGGACAGGAACGGCGGTACATACATAGATTCCAACGCCGTGTGCATTCTCGCCCTTGTGAAGGCTATACACGGTCGCCCGGTCGAGCGCGCGGGGTTCATGGTATGCCACTCGGACATCCACCCGGACCTCACGCCCGACCTTGGTCGACTGTGTGACGCGGACATCCCCGCTCTGGTACGAGCCGCGTGAGATGAGATAGAGCTCGTCTGCGCTGACGGGGAGAACAAAGGACGTTTCAGCGCTGTGGGCAAATGTTGGGGCCCAGCGGGGTCGAGGATGGTAAGACGTCCAGCCAGTGCTGCCGATGGAGGTGATGATCCTGCCATCAGTGGCGCGGGGTGTGCCTTGGCCGCCGGCGTGATACTTGAAGCGGAGTAGGAGGATGAGGAGAAGTCAGCGAGTGTTCGGGAGAGGAGCACAGAAGGGCCCTACGTAGGTTCTGTTGGCCATGCGGACGAGGGTATGTGCAGTGAGGGAGACGAAGGCGAGGTAGATGATGAGGGCGACTGCCAACGCTTGGAAGAACCGCCCTGCAGGAGATCGGTGATAGACTACGGCTACGGTTGGTGCTGCTGAGGGGTGGGACTCCTGCTGGTTGTGGTGATGATGCTGCTGCTGGTGATAGTCGGCGGGATAGGTCGGATATGAACGTGAGGGCGGTGGTGGTGGAGCAGGCGCAGGCGAGGCACCGTCGATGTGATATGAGATCGGAGCGTCGTATGACGGCGGTGAGGAGGAGGTTGGTTGTTGTTGTCCGGGCCCAAAGAAGTCGTTACTACCTTGAAGAAGCTGTTTGGAAGGTTCCTCGTCAACGATGATGATCATGTCTTGTTCTGAATACAATACACGACGACGAGAACAAGCAAGCGCTAGTATATTTCCGTGTATCTTCGACTACGCCGCAGTCGCCGTCGGCTCAGGCTCAGTGTAGATTGCGGACTTTGAATCAGACGGTACGGGCGGGCCGTCGTTCGTCTCAGGGGGACCGCGAACCCGGGTTTTACGGCCCGCGTTTCTTGTCAATGGCCTGCTCGTTGTTGGCATTCATTTCATTTTCGCCGTCTATCTTGGTGCTCCCTCTAATTTCACACAGACTCGGAGATGTTCCAGTACTTTTTACTTCCCGGTTGGCGTGCAGTTCACCCTCGCAATGATATCACCACATGCCATGATACGTATCACATGTAATCATAATTAAAGCTTCATCTTCTCGACATCCAAACAATGTGGATGCGGCCACTATGTATTGATGTCGATGCCGTTATGCGAATTAGGGCAAGCGCGCGCGAGGCTGCAAGATCTCGACGTTCGCGTCAGGCATGTGTCCCTACACGAAACGTGGCATTCTGCCACTGGCAGCCGGCAGAGCGCGGTCAGTCCACAATCATATTCTTCCATCCCTGCTCCGCTACTGAAGCGGAAGTCGTAGCTGTCCGCCCCGTACGATCATGCATCATCGCATCGTAAGCACGATTCTGTCACCCCGTCCATCATAATCATCACCTTATCACTCGGCACATAACCATAACTCTCAATTTCATCATCCGATGATTGCACGATCGCACTGTCACTGATCCATGAATCATCATCGAGGCCCGGGCAGTCCACAGTCTCTGGGCCACGAGGCAATGACGAGATGGCGGACGTCATCATGTCTCATTTACGAGAGGCAATCTTTCTTTCTTTTTCTTCCTCCCTCGAGTTTCCAAGGCACTTTCCGAGGTCTATTCCCCCCTTAGTTTTCTCCTTTCGGAATGTCGTTATCCGTGAGCCTCGAGGACCAACACATAATTAAGAAACACGCAATGGAATGCCATGCACGTGCGCACATCGAGGTCTGTCCTCCTTTCGCTCTTGCTTCGTACCTTTTCGGAACCTCATCCCATTTTTTTGCCGTTCCTTTCCCGACTCTCGATCGGGCGGCGTTTCCTTGTTCGTGCAATGTTCCTTCATTGAAACCACGTTTCAGACGTATGGACCGCCATTGTAAGTAATAATAACGAAAACGATGATGACGATGAATGATAATGATGACTTCAGGGCTTACCCTCTCCCCCCCTTCTCCCGATCCCCGATCGAGGGAGGGAGGCGGTAAATTATGCGTTCACAGGGTTTTTATGCTTTGGTCCGTTTGATTTTTTTTTTGGTCGTCGATGACTTTCGTCACAGGGTCCGATCGCCACATCTCTTGTCGCTGCCTAACTTCTCCCGGAGCTCCACCCGGGACGAGGACAAGCTCTTCCTTCCCCCTCCCTTCCCCCCTGCTCCTCGTGTTCGCGAGGACGTCTTCAACGCGGAAGACGACGCCACTCACTATTCCGTGTGATAGAACAGAACCATGGATCATAAAGCCCAACGTCGACTCGTCGACGTCACCAGCCAACCACCCAGTGTCATGATCAGTCAATCGGCCACTCAGGACACAGCGTCAGGGAT
Source organism: Rossbeevera mucosa (assembly GCA_038090415.1). Classification (NCBI taxonomy): domain Eukaryota; kingdom Fungi; phylum Basidiomycota; class Agaricomycetes; order Boletales; family Boletaceae; genus Rossbeevera; species Rossbeevera mucosa. The sequence continues at coordinate 10,715 of JBBPMR010000723.1, read as the reverse complement.
TTTGCAAAGATCATCGATCGAGATCAGATGGATCATCACATCGGGATGGATTGGGTCATTCCGTTTGTTCGCTCGCACGCCGCAACACTGCCTGCATGAGAGGCTACGCTACTATGAGACGATACACGTGTTCTGAGAGTCGCACAACGTGCAGGTAACCTCACGATGAAACGGAACGGGTTGGTTTCGGTTTAGTTCTTCGCTTGCTTTCTTGGTGTGCTGCTAAATTACCTGGTGCTATTTATTATCGACCTCGAGTCAGGGTCCCTCTAAAAGCATACGGTGAGCGTGGGTGAATGAATGAGAGGAGGAAGGGGGGAGACAAGAGATCGATGAAACCGATTAGGCACCGGCCGGCCCGGGAACGTAAAATAGAAACCCCGTGTCGTGGCAAGGACATGCGGCATGGTGTTCTCATTGAAGGCAGTGCGGCCGAGAGAAAATCATTACACACGCACTATAGCGCGGAGGACGAAAAAAGAAAACCGGTGACGGTGACGTGTTATCGCTGGTGCGGTTCGCGCCACCCTTGCCCCCTTTGTTATGAGCACGACGGGAGGAGACGAGATGGATGAGTATCATGTGCCAGAGAGGGAGAGGATAAAAAGGAAAAATCCGAGCGGAACGGCCGGATAAAATATCGAGGACGATGCGGCGCCCGCAACGCCGGGCGGAGTGCATGGATCAGAGTGATGGTGGCTTGCAACTTCTCGAGACAAACGGAAAGAAGAGCGTGTTGTGTTGGCACCCCGTGCACGTGCTAGAGTGAGCGAGGAATCGGACGTTGTGAGGCTCCGAGGGTTGCGAAGAAGAGGTAATGAAAAATGCCGGGAAGGGCAGAGGTTGGAACAGATAGGAGGTACCCGACGACAATCGTTTTGGATTTTATTTTATTTCTGGATGGAGGACGTGCACGTCAAACATCAACACGCCAGAAGAGAGTGCAAGAATGTCAAGGTATATGAAATGAGTGCGCAGTCCTTGCCTCTCTGAGTGTGTGTTGTGTGTCGTCGTGTAGGGAGTGCTGGAGTGGGAAGAAGAACGAAGTTACGACAGGGGTACACGCAGTTTTCGTATTCGAGCACGACCATCAGAGGACCTGTGACGCAACCGAGTTGAACATACATTGTAATGAAATAACGTTGGGATCGAGGCTGGTGGCAGGTGGAAGTGACGGCAGGCCAACGTGTAGCGCGCGGGACGGGATTGGGCGGTTCTGTTTCAGGATTGACGCGGATTTCGCCAACGTACGCAGATGGAGCGGCACGCGTCCGGGATTCCGGGTGGGCGGAAATTGTGGCGAAGGAGATGAATGATACCAGGTGTCGGGGTGGCTGTGCTGATGTGGATCATCAGCCGATAAGTTTGAACAGAATGGGAATAGTAGGCCACGAGGCGTGCACGGTGGGGATTGAGGGGGGGGTTGGCGCGAGACGGCGGGAAGGGGGAGAGACCCCGGGGAGTGTGTCATAGCGCGTATGATGTCAGTGACATTGAGTGCGGGTTGTGTGAGGCGGGTGGGAGTGGCGGGGGACGAGCGCGGACACGAGGCAGGACCCCGGAGAGTGGTGACGACTACGCGTGGGAAGACATGCGCGGTGTGCGGGCAGGGGAACCCCGCGGGGTGAAGAGCACGGCAGCCATGAGGCGGGCGAGTAGATTGATGGGGGCGCGCCGGGTGTGGAGTGACTGGGGACCCTGTAACTGCGCCGTTGCCAGATGCCATGCCAGGCCTCGCCAACGTTGCATTTAGTAGAGAGAGAACCCGCCCGCGCATCGGCGTATTAAGTTCTTGTTCTTATCAGCTTCGACCCAACTCTCCCCTCCTTCCTCGGCCATGTCCCTCTCTCCTCAGCCCCCCCCCCCCCCTCCCCCTCCTGACATCATGTCCCCACCCACTCCGACCCTCAACGGTGCACACTCCAACTCACAGCTCGCCCATCTCCTCGCATCCAGCTACCGCGAGTCCGACCTCCTCCGCAAGGACCTCACCGCGACTCGCAAGCGTCTCGACAAGGCAGAGCGTCTCATCGCTTCCTACGCCGCCGCCGCCCAGCCCGACAGCCCAGATTCCACCCAGCGCGTCATCTCTGAGTGCGAGGCCCGTGCAGACCGCGCAGAACACGCCCGCGACGAGGCCGACGCACGCAGACGCGTCCTCTCCGACGCCTGGGAGGAGCTCAATCGCTACCTCCACCTCGTCGAGCTCCGCGCCGCCGACGCAAGGGCCGGCTTCGCCCGTCTCGTCATAGACGGCGGCGGCCAGCTCGTCCTCGCCCCCGTCCCCCTCCCTGGTTATCTCACCCAGTCCTCCAACCACACGCCCTCCGCGCCCCCCTCCGCAGTTGTGCTCGTGCCCCCGCCTTCTGCCAATCCCCGTTCCCACCGACACTCCTCCCTCAATTCTACCCACGCTCTGATGCCCTCCCTTCCCCCGCCTCCCCACACCACCTCTTCCTCTCGCATACGACCACGTTCGGGCAGCTTCGACGATTCCTATGCTCCCGCCCCCGGCCAGCCATCTGCAAAACGACAGCGTACAGATCGCGATCATGACAGGGTACGTACATCTCGCTCACTCGCTCCCCCCCGATCTCACACTCCACAGTCCCACCCCCGCGGTCTCGACCTCGCCCACGCCCACCATCGCCACCATCTCTCCTCCCCCCATCCCCCCGTGCAGTCCTCCCTCGCTGCCCCCCATCACCCCAATCCAAATCCCAATTCCCGATCCTCTTCCCGCTCCTCTCAGCGCTCCCTCTCCATCGACGAGATGCTCATCGAGGCTTCCACAGAAGATCCCCGTCCCCGTGCAGAACCCCAGTCCCCCCGCGCCGTCATCGCACACCACCAGCACCCAAATCACGCCCCAGCCCCGCACACCCAACGCTCCGTCGTTGCTCCCATCTCTGGATCCACTCCAGGCCCGCTCGACCCGCCTGGCGAACAACGGACCTACCAGGCACATATATTTACGCCTCCTGTCACTGGCGCACCCATCAAGAAGGGCAAAACCGGTTCCACCTCCAGCATCAGTACGTACTTTTTGTTTATTGATGTCATCCCCCTCACTCGCCTGTCCGCTGATGTCGTCATCGAAAAAAAAGTGCCCAACGGATCACCAGTCCTCCCTGCACCACCCTTAACAACGACTGCGCCTCCTCCACCACCCACCCCGACCACCGCTGTCCCCCCTCAGTCCGCGACCGCTCCGACCCCCGCTGGCGTCCCTCACCACCCTCACGTATCCTACCCCCCTACCAACGCCCAAGGTCAGCGCATATGTCGCCAGTGCGGCCTAGCTGGCCGCTACAAGGAAGGCAAGTGCGTCGAAAAGTGGGGTCCCGGTCCCGAGGGACCGGGCACCGTGTGTGACCGCTGTAGAAAGAAAATGAAGCGCGTCGAACGACGAGGGACGATAGAATCTCAGAACCAATCCTCCCAATCTCACATGGGCCAACAGCAGCACCAGGCCAACACCCAGGGCCAGCAACCTCCACCTTCCTTGGCCCACACACATTCGATCGCTGCGCATGGGAACCGAGTATCTCGAACGGACACGATGCCCGTGACCGTAGGAATCGGATCGGGTGGAACCCAGCTCTCCATCGGACATGCGACCCAGATGCCGTTCATTTCCAACAAGGACAGACGCGATCGCGATCGCATACCCACGTCATCGTCGTCCCTCGCACCTTCCCCTTCCCATCCTTCTCGTTCTGCCGAGAATTCGCAGCGGGAGCCACCCTCTCCACCTGCGATCGCCACACTGCAGACCGATGACGACGAGCCACATCGAAGGCCGAGCGCTGATAGGGGTCGGAGACCGATGAGTTCTGGTAAGGTCCCTTGTTGATGCCCCATCGTTCTCCTTTTACCCTGTAACGTTGGTCCATCCGATTGAATCCACCCCTTTTTTGTATTTCCCCTATTCTTTCTAGTTGCTGCACCGCCTCCGATAATCAAGCAACACCTGCCGTCCCCGAGCCATTCGCCACACTCACACTCGCATCATTCAAATCCTTCGCGCCGTGGATCAGACGAGTCTTCGGCGGACGCCGAGGGTGATCCAGATGCAGATGGCGATGCAGATGCGGACGCAGACGCAGAAGCGGAGCTCCTTGAGGCTGTTCATGCAGCCGAGAATCGAAGTACTACAAGCATGAAGGCAGAGGACATAGAGAACGACGATTAAACGACCGACGGCAACAAGCAACTGGGCCTTTCGGAGTCTGTTGTCCTTGTTTCTTTTCCTTTTCTCTCTGTCTCTCCGCGTTTTTTTTTCTTTTTTTTCCTGGTTTGAGATTGCTTAGTTTGGGGCAGAAATTGGCAAGGAGGGAGAGAGGAGAAAAAGAAGGACAACGAGAACGAGTTTCAAGGCATCAATAAAAATCATACTGGGCGACACGACAAGACCACCGACAAAACAATTACAAAAACGAAAAGGACGACGACGCCTCAAGCCTATGCAACGCCTCACATCATCTGCATCCGCACATACGCATATATCCACCTTGTTTTTCCTTTTCTTCTTCCTCTTATCTGTGCATCTGTGCATCGCATCCGCAGTTCGTCGTCGCCACAAAACCCCTCCCTTTTTTTTTCCCTTTTTCTTCTCTTGCGTTTGGGTTTACGATTGTCCGGAAATAAGAAGCCTGAACAGATAGGAACGAAGGAATAGGCAAATAGACAGAAAAAAAACTGCTGTCATTTTGCGGTATTGGGTTCTAATTTTTCTTACGTTCGGGAAATTTGGACGTGTGGTTTCTTTTTTTCTTTCCACCTCGTCTCCTGCTCTCGTTCTTTCTTTTTGGATTCGATGGACTCTGACAATTTCGTCGAGTGTACCCATCCTCATGCACGATGTTCCACCTCCTTGACCCATTCACTCCCTGTGACACCCCGCCATACCCCTTTCCTGCCCTTGCTCGTACACGACGGTCACCTGATGGTCACTATGCATTTCCATCCATTTTTTGCTTCTCTTTTAGATTTTTGGGACGAGGTTCTCCGGTGTTGAACGGAAAAATCGGAATGTAATCCGTACGAAATGCTAACGACCATGTGTAGAATTACTTTGGGGAGCAATGAAACGATACGAGAGATCGCGTGCTTGGCAAGTCGGAAATTGCGTTGTTTACCTTGTCAACCGTGAACATCTAAGGATCATGGATCATCCGTAGAAGAGGTTCCAGAGGGTGTTCGACTCATGACCTCGGAGTACATGGGGGGTTGGCTCTCACTTTAACTTGTAATGGATTTCGCGTCGATCCTTCTCGTTTTCTTGACGTCCCAGGCAAGACGTGGAGCGCCACGCGACACGTGCCCATCTAAAGAAAAATATTTTTCTGTAATCAGTTTGATACTCGTTAACGATAAAGGTATCACTCATCGAATGCGATTGTATCTGGACAACTTACTTTTTACTCTCCTATTCTTCCATTTGCACCGACTCCTTTTCCCTCCTCCCTCCAACCGTTCCACAGACAGAATCAGTACGTTTCGGCGTTCGGTCCGTACAATCTTACTTATTCCTATCCCAGAAAGTCTATATCAGTAGTGATGTGCATGCGCCACATCTTCATCACCATCAACCATCACCATCCCACGCTACGGCAAGTAAAGTTACTACGTCGGCCGACTCATCGTCGCCCGCGATCGGACTGCGCTGGCAGATACCGTCCGTTCGATCATCTGATTGTCCGTTTGTCCGTTTGCTGGCCAGCCGTGTAACCCCGATCTGGGTGCACGCGCGCCATACACGCGTCGAGCTATACCTGTTCTCGTCTTCGTGTACAAAGTGGGGAGGTAGAGTGGGCGCGTATCGATATCGATAGATAACCGACTCACCCGAGTTCTCTCACACGTTCGAACTCGTTGTGGGGAGGTGCCTACGCGTCTGACGCGTCGTACACCGTGCCGCGCGCATGTCATGTCATATGCATCAGTTCGGACTGTGCGTGTGTGTATGTGTATCGCTTTTTTTCCTGCGCAATCATGGCGCGACAGCGTGCGACCAGTTCTACCTCAGACTGGTTACAAGTGTGGTTGCCAGTGGACGCCGCTATGCGCTTGCTCGTTATTTAGCGCGGGCGAACCGGTCGTCGGGGTCCCTCGGCTAGGAGGGTCCAGGGCGAGCCGGCGCGCCGCCGTTGAACGTTGAACAACGCTCATGAACGGCTTCGTGTGGGACGTTGCTATCCACGCCCGTGGGTATTCAATTGAGTTCCCCCCCAACACGTGTCGTGCCCTTTCGTATCGATACCGATGCCAAGACACCGAACCTGGGCGCTCGTGTTTTCCATTATTAGCTCACCCGCCGCAGCCGGTTCCCCTGGGAGTACTGTACCTGCGAGGTAAAACGGGGCAGGGACGGGCAACCCGGGGAGTCGGTGACGTGCTTACCACATACGGGGCGATCCATTCTCTGCGCCACGACCAACGCCCTCCTATGGCAAGTTGTGCGGCTTCTGGTGGCATTTGGCCACGTGTCGTTGTTGTTTCCGGACCCATCACGTCGCCACCGCCGCCACCGCCGCCGTCGTCATTGTCAACGTATCTTCGCAGCGCGCGGGGCCCATCTACAGCACGTACCTAGTCGTGCATTCGAGCATTCCATTCCTATCAAGGGGCCCCCCGCGTCTGTTGAAAACACGTTTCCCGTCACGCGATATTGTCGTCATCGGTCGGCGTGTGGCGTTTGAGGCGTGGAATCGGCATATGTATCGCGTCCATCACGATCACGTATGGAGCTCGGACTTGTGGTGGGCTTTTCTGGCGCGCGCTCTTTCTCGACGCCAAGGAGTGAAATCTCGCTTGGTGAGATGTGGGTCTCTCTCCCCTCCCTTACTATGACGGTCAGCTGTGTATGTATACGCGCCGGACGCGTCTATGCTGTATTAGTCGAGTCAAGAGCGAGGGGTGGCAGGAGGACGGATGTCACGACCACAAGGGTGAGTGGTTGATAGTGGAAGCGAAGCAAACGCGTCGCGCGAATTGTTTACGTCGTCCTCCCCCTGTGACACATTTCACAACAGCATGAAATTGATTGATGCGACGCACGGTTGTCGTGACCCTTTCCCCCCGCCCCTAGTACATAGTACTAGTTGATCATGATTGTACCTCCATTTCCGCGCCGTGGTATGTACCACGTGTTTCCGGATCATCAGTAGGGGCGTAAGTACTTATGCCGCCCGTCCACGTTTATAATGATCGGGGTGTTCGGGGAGTGAGTGGGGCACCATGGGCGCCGCGCTTCGCGACCCCTGTTTCACAAGCCGACATAGGAACTAATGAAAGGTGGCCGGGGGAATGCATCGGCCAACCACCAGCGGCGCCGTTGTAAACCGACGCGTGGAGATTGGCAACGTTAGAAGCGTCGCAGCGCTCTTCATTTACATTTACCGCGGGCAGGAGCCCAAATGAGAATGATTTTAGAAGGTCGGACGAGTGGTCTCGGGGGTAAAGGAGGGAAGGGGGGTTGGATGTTACTAACGGTTGGTGGCGAGTTTTTACCGAGGACAAGAGAGATCAGAGATCGGGATGGGTAAATGAAATGGGTCTATTTTGCTCGACTGCGTGGTCGGAAGGATATTCATATGTGGAGTCATGTGGATAACACATACGAACTTGGCCTCTGAGATATCGATGGTAGAGTGAGCCACGAGTCATCGATGCCTTCAAGTGTTCAAAAGGGGTTAAACATGTCAACTCACCTCATGTACAGAGTCCGACTAGTATCCGAACTGGATACCAACGGGCATGATAATGCCCTATGAATGTTGATGGAGACAGAGTAAAAGGTAACTAGTCAACAGGCTCGTTTCACCGAAGTATGTGAAAGACAAGCCTGACAAGATGATTATCATGGTCACCGGTGAACTCATTCTTGTGGACTATAAGCAAAGCAATTTACTCCTTCTTGTGGGACTATAAGCAAAAGCAATTTTCAAACTCAATTTGGACAGTGGTTATTTCCCGCGCCCCTCCTCATCGAGTTGAACAGTCGCGCCGACGACCATATTATTTTCGTGTCAGAGTCTCTAGACCGGACGTGAGATCATTCCGAAGCCCTCATGTTCACACATAACTGAGCCTCAATTGTCTTGCCGATGAGCTCTACTTGTTCTCGCGGTGGCCGCATGTAGTAAGGCATCTGGGCGAATATGCAAGTAGCATAACCACGACCCTCGCTCGCCCGTGAGGGCAGTCGTATGCAGCATATTTATATCGCCAAGTACGAATACGTAGATGGCATTGGGCATGTCTTTTTCTTTCCCTTTTTCTGTATAGTAATGCGCTCATTGGACATCTCCGCAAGTATTTTTGTTTTTGCGAGAGGCTGCTCTGGGTTTAGAATGTCCTACGGCGCACCAAATTCAGGTAAGTTACCAGTAATAATTGGCCTTTGCCATCCTACGGATACCACCATGAAGAGCCACGGCGGATGTTCAAAACGGTATGGAGTTCCTCCTGACGATCGTTTCCCTCATCTCCTGTGTTCAGAACTTTGTTGACCAGTTACATTACTCACAGCCTGTTGGTCACCGGCGATGCCAAAATGGACAGATATACAGCGTCACCCGATACTGGGAATCCGCGCTCCCTGCTGCCAAAGTGACCAGATTGTTGAACTGACTTTGGCGTTAGTCATAAAATTATATGATCGCATGATTTATCGCCCTGTCCCGTCGTTTGGTGGGTGATTTTGTAGTCTTTACCGGATGCGTAATGATCAACGATTACTCGAAATTCCGATGTTTCCATGATTCGCCTTTAACCTTGGACCTGTATCAGGCTCTTGTCAAACGGCTGCCCTCGAATTCGTGATGGACACGCCCAACTTTCCTCGCGGCGTCAGCAACTTTGACACGGGAGTTCTTCGGCATCTGACTTTCAACGGCCATCAGTGCACTCGAGTGCGCCGAGGTAGGTACCAGATCTCATGCAGCCTCTTCGTGTTGGCGACATTGTCGGCTTTCGTCCTAATCGGGGTTATCAGGCCCCCTGCGAGGTTGAATAGTGGCACCTACTTCATCTTGAGCGTACAGACATCAAACTACCCGGACCGTGCCCGTCCCAGCAACTGCGTCCGTGTTGATTTCTGGAGGACATACACAAGTTAGGCATGTGTACAAGCAATGGCTCCATTCGTCCTAGCTGGCTCGAACCCGCTTGAACAAACGCTCACGCTTCTGCTACAACCTAATCACTTGCATCTGTCTCGTTTATGAGATCCTTTTCCGACACCGGCATAGGACAATTCGGCAACCCTGCTGCTGGGGTGCACAGTCGGGTTGAGATACAATGACGTGCCACTTAACGCACGCCCGCGTCGAACGCGCAGACGTCAAACTCGGAGGTGTGGGCACAGATGCACCCCACATTCGAGGAGCGTTTTGTGTAAGCGAGAGGTCACGCGAACGCTTGAGGAGGTTGCTGCGGAGGGGCGCAGGGAGTCAGATGTGACCCACTGTGAATGATCCAGCCATCCATCATATTTCGGTGGCGTGTGGATTATATTGTTAAGTATGGCTGAAACGCATGAAGTGCCAGCGTGCGAACACGGGTCAAGCAAAGATATCAGCCTCTCCTACCTCTCGATCACTTATGCCGCTATATACGTCGTCAACAAGGTGTGTACTCACTGCAAGACACATTCACATTTTTATCGATGAGGCTGACCAAAAATTGCATAAGATCCACAAGCCGACATCGACAATGATAGTAGGAGAGTACGCGCAGTGGCATTTTCAGCAAATGGCAAATATTTCTTAAGCGGGAGTGAACAATACGTTCGAGTATGGCGAGTAGAAGACAACAAAGAAGTGACTACAATGGAGGAAACGGGTGTCAGCATGGTCTGCTGCTTGGCCTGTCCAACGACGACAGATGGATCGCAGCGGGATCATTCTGGGAGTGGATATTTCTGTGGATGCAAACACATTCGAAAGGGTCTATGATCGCCGGAAGAATTACAGTGTCAAGTCGATTTCTCGCCAGACTCGACCGTGCTCCTCATCGCTTTTGGTAACACAGACACTGCGCAGGATGTTGAATCTTCTGGAGATTGGCTGAAAGCGGCGAATATTCCCCCAGGTGATCGCATTGCAACAGCATCCGATAATTCTGTTCGAGTCTGCCAGTGGGACTCTGAGACAGCAACGATGGTCACTTGATCGCGGAAGAAGTCAAAATCAAAGCCCTTCAACAAGGGTCTGCGCTGGTTTGATCACAACCACCTCTTCCTTTGAGACTTTTGCTTTGATCCACTTGATAGGTGTAACATTTACGCTTGATGAATAGGTTAGCCCGTTACATAATCTCGATTGCGTGGCCGTCAGACTGTACTGTACTCACTTCTCAAAATCAGTCCTTGGGAGTGCAGTGTCATAAGGCTCCGAATATCGTAATACTAATTTTATCAAAAAAAAATACATAAGCGTGCACTGATTGCTTCGAGTCGTGGTACAAACATATCACTTGCGCCGTTACGACAACATCAAGATGGCGGTACTAGCACTACGCCAGGTTAGGGTCTTCAGATGCTGAGTAAGATCCGTCCTGCACGCGGATCCGGTTCATAGACAACTCATCCTTTCATTTTCCCTCCCATGTCTCGTCATCCATCATTATCCAAGCGCTAATGTTAGAGCTCCCCATTGGTGGAACTTCCCCATGATGGTGGCGCCACCATTGATTGAGGCCTCGTGAGC
>JBBPMR010000722.1:0-15410 GCA_038090415.1 Rossbeevera mucosa | reverse complement strand
TTCTCGATGAACCTTCGATAGAAATTGGCGAGTTCTAAGAAGCTACGAACTCCTTTTACGTTATGTGGGACAGGCCATGAGGCAATTCCATCAAGTTTATTCTTGCTCATCGAGATCCCTTCTCCAGATACATCCATTCCGAGCATGTCTACTTTTGTAACTTCGAAGAAACACTTCAATGGTTTAACGAACAGATCATTTTCACGAAGTTTCCGGAGTACTCGTTGTACTGCTTCGCGATGTTTCTGTACATCGTTGTGTTTCGAGAATATCAATAAGTCATCTATGTAGATGATAACTATGTCTTTGTCCTCAGCAAAGATTTCATTCATCATTTGCTGGAACGTTGCAGGACTATTACACATTTCAAAGAACATGATGGTTGGTTCATATGATCCTAGGTGGCAGACGAAGGCTCCTTTCCATTCGTCACCTTCTTTGATGCGGACGTTATTGTATCCCCATCGAAGATCCATTTTGGTAAATAATTTAGCTCCTTTGAGCTTATCTATGATTTGCGAGATCAATGGAAGGGGGTAGTTGTTTTTAACCGTGCCTTCATTGAGATATCTATAATCCATAACCATTCTCTTTTTTCCATCCTTCTTTGGTATAAAGAACACTGGAGATGTTTGAGGAGATTTAGAAGGTCGAATGTAACCCTTCTTCAATTGTTCGTTCACAAACGCTTTGACTTCATCCTGTTCAGCGGGTCCAAGTGGGATTAATCTACCCTTTTTAGGTACGAAATCGGGTTTTAAATCTACCGCGTGGTCCCATGCTTTTCGTTCAGGGAGGCGTTCGGATACTTTCTCCGAGAAGACATCAAGGAAATCTCTATAGTGTTCAGGTACCAATTTAAAGGCGTCTTCTGAGCTAGGGTCTGGTATCGTAAACTGATCTGTGTACATATTTGCTATGTAGGTTTTCTCGTATTCTTCCATTCTATTACAATATGTAGCATTCAATACTTTGCACGACATAGGACATCTGTCCATGTGTACATGACCTAAGGTCCAATCGATAGAGGAATTGTGGTCCCTTAACCATGTGTATCCCAGAATCAGCTGATTCCGGCCAAGGTTGGTAACATCGGCGGTGACTTTTTCGCGATGTCCCTGATAATCTATAATAAAATTACACGTATATGCAATGCCTCCAGCAGAGTTTATAGTTCCGTCCACATTGTAGACAGGCACTACGTTTTCAAGAGGAGTAAGAGGAATGCGGTTTTTCTTTGCCCATTCCATATCGATAAATATTCCGTTGGCGCCGCTATCCAGTAGGGCGTTGGCAGAGATTTTTTTGTCTTTTTGTATTATATCGATTTTTAAGGTTATTTCCCTGAGTGGCTTGAGAGTACGCACTCTTTTATCAGTCGGGTTCTGAAAGGAAATATTTTTTTCTTTTATAACAGAATTAAGTACCCTTTTACCGGGGCCATGCTCAATACGAGACGCTGTTTCGGTTTTGACATCTGGTAGGCTACCACATCGAGATGTCAGAGAAACTGAAGAATCGGTATCATTATCTAAAATTACATTGGAATCGAGATAAGAAAAACTATTGTGAGGCGTAATTGAAAAAGAAGTTGTACTAGCACTATCTAGGCGTTGAGTACATAAAGAAACAGAAGTAAAAGAAATATCGTCCATCTGGGAGGGAGTACCATTACCCAATTTGGTGTTACGACTGGCCTGGGTAGGGTCGGTCGTAGACTCGATGGGTACTAGGGCTGAGGGTTGGGAGTCCTAAGGTAGACACCTAGGACGACGAAGGGCGATGGAGTCCGAAGGGGAAGGCCTAAGGACGACTAAGGACTGGGGATGCTTAGTGAGCTTCACCACGAAGCGAAACACGAAGACTTGGCTGAGGAGTCCGAAGGGGAATGCCTAGGGACAACGAAGGACTGTTGGATCGAAGAGCACACGCTCAGAGGAACAATGAATTGGCTTAGGAGCGAATGGATTCAAGGGAGAATCGAGTAGCTCTAGCTTAAGGTTTACAGGGCGTGGTGTCTACGGGTTAAGTACTAGAGAGATGGAACATCATGGAACATGGTGGGAGGGAGTGTGTCATCCGCAGTATGGATGAGTCATAGAAGCTGCGGATGAGTAATCGTACAGTAAGCAAGTGACAAAGCGAAATGAGTAAGCATGAGTCAGGAGGGTTGGTAATCCGCAGTGATGGATGAGTCACGAAGACTACGGATGACTAGAGTACAATGAGTAATACGATCGATAGACAATCGATAAGAGAAAGGCATAATGGTAGGCATTGACAAAGAGGGAGAGGAAAAGAGAAAGAGAAAGAGAAGAAAGGAAAAGTGTAGGGGCAAGTCGTAACATTTGGTCTCCCTTAGGCTTTTCCTGACGTCGTTTCCATGTCACGGAAATAGGCTTTAGCAGCCTCTATGTCCATCCCTTGAATAGCGCTTTGCCAGTTGACAGCTGGCGGCTTTACAAAGGGGTTGTTTGGTTTCGCTGTTGTCTCAGCGGCACGGACTTGTTTGCCCTTGAACTTAGAGCATTCTTTGCGGTGTCCTCCGCGCGAGAACCCACATTCGGTGCAGCGAGTAGAGGCTGCCTTGCATTCACGTGCGCGATGACCTTCTTTGCCACAGTTGTAGCATCCGATTGCATTAACTTGTCGTGCCCCTTGTGTCGAGGCGACTGCAGCGGAGAAAGATCAAGAACCTCCTCCAAAGTCAGAAGGTTCTTCCCATGCTTGGGCAGCTCCGATGTCCATTGCATTGGGATCTTTTCAAGGTCCCTTGTGGTATTCGAAAGCTTCTAGAGCTTCCCCATGCTTTTGGAGCACCGTGACATAGTCGGCCACTGCACTGCATCGTTCGTCAGCTACAAATATCTGCCGAATGATATCTTGTCGGGTGTTTTGTTCGAGGAGAGCAGTGCCCATGTAGTCACCACAGTCAGCTTCCTCGTACAGAGTCAGCCACTTTGTGATGAATACCTGCATTCGTTCGATTGGGCCTTGTTTAAGGGCCATTAATTTTCGTAATGATAGATCTTTGTGGTTCCCGATTTGGAACCGATTGCGTAATCCTCTCTCGAGGAGTCTTGGGCTAGGATATTGCTGCGTGTCACGGCATTTCTTGAGTTGGTTACGGGCCCAAGTTCCCGCTCCATTCTTGTTACAACCCTCGATTGCAAACCTAGCTTTAGCGCCGGCTTATCTTATCTTATCTTATCTAAGCGCCGCCAATCTTATCTTATCAATCAAGCGCTCGATCTTATCTTATCGTGTCACGTGACTTAGGTCTGGACCATTATGACATCATACCTTAAGGCTAGCGCATGCTAAAACGCATGGTGGCCTCGTGTCGTAGTTCTAGACTCTCGTTCCCACAGTTGTGTGAACACTTAGTACTTATTTAGTAGTTACTCTCACGCTACATCATCGCATCAGTAAGCACCTGCCCTAAAGCAGCCTCATTGTAGCCTCATGTATCGTAGTATATAACAATGCTAGTACCAGCCAGACTTCTTAGTCTGTTCTGGTTGATTCCCACCTTAGCAGAGTCCCTTCTGTCTTAGTATTTTGGTGGTAACCTAGTCATTGCCTGTATAGGTTTTGGCGTTGCCAACAATTCTTGTCTTCTTTTGCCCCTATTCGAGACAAAGTCACCATGCATCTTTCTTTATCCGAGGGATATGCTTCCTTGTTCATCTCCATGAATACCTGCATCTTCAACCACCATTCTTCGAATTTACTATATGATCCATCATAGCTTCCTGGATCCGGCACCACTGATATCTTTTTCTCCACTTTCACTTGTGGTGCAGGTTTAGCTGCGGCGTTTGTTGCTGCTGCCTCAGCAATGGCGACTTGATTTTCAGACGCCTGCACTGTTGCATTCAGCACATTTATGACCGCATTTTGATCTGTGATCTGCTGCTGCAGCGATGTGAGCAGAGCGGTGATATCAGAGTTGGACATTTTGTGTGATGGGGTGAACTATATGGGTTTCCGGGCAAGGGTGATCGTTAGGGTCGTAGTTTTCGTGTCCTTCAGGTGGGATCACGAGGTCTTCAAAGACGATGAAGGGGTAATGGAGTTTGGGAGTTGGCGAAGGTTCTATTTTAACGATGGGGGATAGGAGTCGAGCGAAATTGTGGGTGACTACTATATAACAGTAGTTGGCGGAGTAGGATGTAGAAGCTATTTTGACGACGAGGTGATACTCACGTAGAGACCAACAACTCGAATACTATACCTCTTTTCTGGGGGGATCTCACGAAGAGTCACACTCAACCAGAAGCCGATCTGTAAAAGCAATACGGGTCCACGAGTCCCGAAACGCTTGTTGGCACGAGTTGAGGAACCGGGGAAATTGCCTGGCTACGGTGTGGATATAGCTCCTCAAGGCTGCGAGTCTTATTTTAAATCGAAGAAGCTCGTAATTCGATTCTTTCACAACTATCCGAGCGGTGGGCTGCTTCCTCTCGAATGAGGACTAATGACCCACAAAGCGAACTCGTATAGCGCTACTATGAAACACAGTTTTGCCCTAGTTGTGGTCTAGGCAGGTTTAGGTTCCTGTACCGCTATCCAAGCACGGTTGTTTTACTCCCAAGCGGAGTGGACAAAACCAATAGGAGTAAGAAGAGGGCTAGGCCCAAGCTATGTCAATGTTGGTACGGCGCAATGAAAGCCTTGGTGGGTGTGGAATGTGTTGCAACAGTAAGGCGGTCGCGAGCAGTGGTGAGGTAGTGGAATAGAGTCTGTTCTTATGTTGGCAACAACAAATCCTATACAGGAAATGCACTAGGTCACCACCAAGATACTAAGACTTTAAGAAAGAGGGGACTATTGATGGTCAGAAATCAACCAGAACAGACTAAGGAGTCTGGCTGGACTGGCATTATATATATACTACTTTACATGCGGTGGCCATGAGGCATACTCTAGGGCAGGTGCTTAGTGAGCGATGATGCACCGTGAGATAAACTACTATGTATGTACTAAGTGTTCACATGACTGTGGGAACGAGAGTCTAGAACTACGACACAAGGCTACCATGTGTATAACATGTGCTAACCATGAGGTATGACATCATAATGGTCTAGACTCGAGTCACGTGACACGATAAGATACAATTGAGCGCTTGATTGATAAGATAAGATAGACGCGCGCTTAAAAGCTAGGTGAAAGAACGAGGTTTGTAACATTCGGGGTCCCTTGCGATACTCAAACGCTTTGATCGCCTCTCCATACTTTTGTAGAACTGTGATGTAGCCCTCCACTAAAGCTTGTCGAGCGTCATCTAAGTATACCTGCCTTATGATATCTTGGCGGGTATTTTGTTCGAGTAGTGCAGTTCCCATGTAGTCACCGCAGTTGGCTTCTTTGTATGCAGTAAGCCATTTGGTCAAGTAGACCTGCATCCTTTCATTGTTGCCTTGCTTAAGGGCCATTAGCTTTCGTAATGCTAGATCTTTGTTGTTTCCGATTTGGAAACGGTTTCAGAGTCCCCTTTCTAGCAGAGCGGGGCGTGGGTAGCTGTTATTGGTTCGGCATTGTTTCATTTGGTTACGGGCCCACAATCCCACACCATTCTTGTCTTGGTCTTTCGACCCTATCCTTGATAATGTGGCCATGCATCTTTTTTTGTCGGTTGGGTATGCTTCTTTGTTCATCTCCATGAAGACTTGCATCTTCAGCCACCATTCTTCAAACCTAGAGTATGTGCCATCATATTGTCCGGGGTCTGGCACTACTGATATCTTTTTCTCTACTTTAACTTGTGGTGCTGGCTTTGCCGCTGCGCTTGTTGCTGCGGCCTCTGCAATTGCTACTCGGTTTTCTGATGCCACCACGGTTGCATTCAGCGCATTTATAACCACATTCTGATCTGCGATTTGCTGCTGCAATGAGGCGAGCAGAGCGGCGATATCTGCGTTCGACATATTTGGTATAGGCAGGGTTGGAAATGAAACGCGGAGATTGTCTTTCTATTTCCAAACACGTAAGATTGTCGTTCGGATCGTAAGAGGGGTATCTGAGTTCGGGAGTTAAGGATTCTTCTTTTGGTTCGATCTTAACAATCAGCGAGAGGAGGCGGGCGAAGTTGTAGGTAGCTATTTTGACCGAGTGATAGCTCACGAAGAGACCAGCTGCGATCTACCTTGGGTGATACTCACGAAGAGACCAACAACCAAGATACCTAAAAGGGAATAAAACTATACTAAAATGGAGGGAGTCGAGGAACCAGGGATGCCTGGCTACGGCACAGATTTAGCTCTGTAAGGCTGCGAATCTTACAGAAGAGATCGCGATTCTGTTGTTTGCACGGTGTCAACTCCACTGCACTGACCCACTTTGTGCCAAGGGATTGATCCTTATTTTTGCGCGGTCAGAAGGGTTCACTCGAACGTGATCTACCCTGACAATGCAAACGCAAACGACGCCGGACCAGCGTATATGCAGCAGTGGGGATGTGGTTGCTTTCCACAGAGGATAACCTGCTCAAGGGTTCTCTTAGCCTCGATGTGAGGGTTCTCCCTTAAGTCTGGGATCCGACTATAACCACAGCAATAAGATGACAAGAGGGGACGGCGCGATGAGGACCTCGATAGTGTCTTGATGGTTGTGTCATGTGTACCGGTGACGGGTGAGGTAGTGAAGAAAAGAGTCTGTTCTTATGTTGGCAACGACAAATCCTACACAGGAAATGCACTAGGTCACCTGCAAAAGTCGAGACCTAGAAAGGAGGGACTATTGATGGTCAGAAATCAACCAGAACAGACTAAGGAGTCTGGCTGGACTGGCATTGTATATATACTACTTTACATGCGGCGGCCATGAGGTGTACTTTAGGGCAGGTGTTCAGTAAGCGATGATGTACTGTGAGATAAACTACTATGTATGTACTAAGTGTTCACACGACTGTGGGAACAAGAGTCTAGAACTACGACATGAGGCCACCATGCGTATAACATGCACTAGCCATGAGGTATGACATCATAATGGTCTAGACTCGAGTCACGTGACACGATAAGATATGATTGAGCGCTAAGATGCGAGATAAGATTGGCGCGCGCTTAGATAAGATAAGATAAGATAACGAGAGTGCTTAAAAGCTAGGTTAAAGAACGAGGTTTGTAACAGATGGGGGCAAGAGGGGGGGAGGTGGGGTGGGTGTTCACTTTGCATTGTTGGCAGGCGGAGCAACCTTCAACGTATTTGTGAACAAATTGAGCGAGGCCTGGCCACCAGTATTCTGCTGAGACAAGTTGATGAGTTTTGAGGTAGCCAGAATGGCCGGCAGAGGGGTGGTCGTGGGCATGAGAGACAACATCCTTTCGAAGGGAGGCACTGGGGAGGTAGATTCGGTCCTGGTAGGTGAGGATGCCATCCGAGTATTTCCAATCAGAGAGATGGGATTGGAAGGCAGGGGGGATGGTGCCTTCGAGGCTCTGAAGGGCATGTTGGACAAGGAAATCATTACCTGCAGATGAGACGATCTTATTGTGAAGGGCAACATCGAAAGCACGAACGAAGAGGTTAGGAGGGAGCAGAGTAACCGCTTCATTGTCCTTTGAAAGGAGGGACAGCTTGTCAGGACATCAGGAGAGAGCATCTGGGCCTGCAAGGAGTTTTCCAGGGACATGAATCATTCGAAGGTCGAAGTCCACAAGGTCGAGGAGCCAGCAGGCTTGTCGACGATTGAGGTTTTGGGGGGAGCGAAAGTACGTGAGGTTTTTGTGGTCAGTAAAGACCTGGGTGGAGAAGGAAGAGCCTTGAAGGTAGTGTTTCCATGCATGCAATGCACGAATGACCGCAAGGAGTTCACGATCATAGATGTCATAGTTGCGTTCCGCAGGGATGAAGGACTGGGAGAGATAAGAGCAAGGATGCCAGTCCCCGTTTGAGTCGGTCTGGAGGAGGATGGCACCAGTGGCGTCTCGAGAGGCATCGGTTGCGATGGCAAAAGGGGCAGAAAGGTCTGGGAGACGAAGGACTGGTTTCGAGAGGAAGGACGTTTTCAAAGATTCAAAGGCAGATTGACAGACAGGAGTCCAGTCCCAGGGTTTGTCCTTTTTGGTAAGATCTATCAGAGGACGGGCGATGTCAGAGTAGTGGTCTATGAAATGTCAGTAGAAGTTGGCAAAGCCAAGGAAGGATCGGATGTCTTTGACTTTGGATGGAACTGGCCAGGAGGCAATGCCATCCAACTTGACTGGGTCCATAGCTAGGGTTCCAGGGCGGACGATCATCCCAAGGAATTCTACTTCCTTGGTAGCGAATTTGCACTTTTCAAGGCGGAGGTGGAGGTCGAGTTCCTGCATGCATTGGAGAACTCGTCGAGTGTGTTCAGTGTGGGAAGCGTTATCAGGGGAGAAGATAAGGAGGTCATCGATGTAGATAACCAGCCATCCTTCAGCGATCATATCATGGAAGGAGTCGTTCATAAAACGCTGGAAGGTGGAGGGGGAGTTGTTCATTCCGAAGAACATTACAGTGGGTTTGTAGAGGCCCTTGTGGGTGATGAAAGCGCCCTTCCATTGGTCTCCTTCTTTGATGCGAACATTGTTATATCCCCATCAGACGTCGAACTTGGTGAAGACTGTAGCTCCTTTAAGCTTGTCAACCAAATCAGAGATCAGAGGTAGGGGGTAGGCGTCTCGAGGGGTGTGGGAGTTCAGATAGCGGTAATCTTGGCAGGGACGAAGTTTTCCATCTTTCTTTTTGACGAAGAAGAAGGAGAATGCCTGGGGGGACTTGGATGGACATATTTTTCCACTTCGGAGGTTCTCCTCGAGGAAGGATTCTGTGGCTTTTTGTTCGTCTGGGGAGAGGGGGTAGAGTTTTCCTATCTTTGGGACAAAGGTTTCGTTGAGGTTAATGGCGTGGTCGTAGAGTCTAGGGGGAGGGAGACGAGAAGAGGCTTCTTCAGAGAAGACTGACTTGAATTCGGAGTATTCGGAGGGGAGGAAGACCTTGGGTTTGGATTTCTCAGCCTCCATGGTGAGATTGGTGGCGGTAGTGAGGCGAGCAATGTAATTGGATCCTAGGGGGATGAACCTAGAATCACATCTCATGATGCAATTCATGACACGATTCTCTGTGGCTCTCCAGAGATATTGATCCTCGGTTTCGAATTCCAGGTAATCATAGAGATTTTTGTCGTGGACGGCATGAACATTGACATGTTTAGGGAGTTTCTGAAGGGGGAGAGGTGGGCTCTGGTAGTGGAAGTTGTGACGCTGAAGGTCTGCAGCATGGAGGTGGTATAGGTGGGCAGACATGTCAGAGCTCTCAGAGATGGAGAGGGTCTGGGCATCCCAATTGATGGTGGGGTTTATGGCTCTCAACCAGGGGAGTCCTAGGATGGCATTTTCGTTTCTGCAGTCCATGACATGAAAGAGGACCTGTTGGGTAACTCCTTCGATGTCTACAAAGAGGGTGGTAGAGAAAAGGATGTCGCCTTTCTTGTTGACAGATTGGTCGACATTTCTAACTCGGATGGGGGTGGCTAGTTTGGTTCTGGGGAGTCGGTGTTTTTGAACGAAGGTCCAGTTGATGCAGGAGATCTCTGCACCGCTGTCTACTAGGGCGGTGGTTTCGACGGCTTGGAGGTTGTGCAATGGTACAATGAGACAAATGGGGATCTTCATTGCTTTAGAGGACTTTGATATAAGTACAGGAGCACAAGTAATAGAAGTAGGAGAGCCTTGTGTCGAACGAGGTCTCCTCTTTAAAAATCCCAAGAGAAAGCCATTTTCCCAATGACTTTTTCATCGTTGGAGTCTTCCTCCATGTCTATGAGGGCTGGAATGTCCTCTTCTTCGGCTTTAGCGACCTTTTTGGTGAATCGCTTGTGAGAGGAGGAGGCTGGAGTGGAGGAGGCAAAGGCGGAGCAGGAGGAGGCATTGTGGCCTGATTTCCTGCAGCGAAGACAGAGTCCCAGTTTGAAGCATCGCTCCCTTTTTTCAGGAGTGAGCTTTGCGATTTTTACCGCATCTACGTCCATGGCATTAGAGTCTTTCTCCTTAGGGGAATGGACTGTGGTTTGGGGAACGAAGAGATGAGATTGCCCCCGCCCTCTGTGGAGTTTGGCAGCCATAGCAGTGCGACATTGATAATCGTTAAGTCTCTGAGCATTGGTATACCAGTTAGCGACAGTAGTGGGAACTTTCTCCATGAGGTAGACTCATTCAGAGAGGGAGGGGGGGATGCCAGTTGAGAAGAACTGACAGAGGGTGGCCTCTTCTTCAAGACCAGAGATGGCGACTCGGTTCTGGAATTGAGCGATGTAGGAAGCAAGGGAGGGGGAGAACGATCCATCCTTCTTGGTTTCCATACGGAATGAGGAGAGCCAGGTGAGAGCGTTGGCAGCTGAGTTGGAATGTTTGAAAGCCTTCTTGAATTCATCAAAGAAGTCGCTCCAGGTTCCAAGGGACAGGGAGCTGGCAGAGAGTCGTTTAGAAGTGAAAGTGTCAGCCCAAGAATAGGCAGTACCCTTCTTCATGAAGGAGAGGGCAAACCCAATCTGCCTCTCGTCCGAATGGCAGATGTCTTTGTTGATAGCGAGGTACCACTGGACAGAGCGTATCCAGGGCATTGCTTTATCCTGAGAACCATCGAAGTCCTCAGGTTGGGTGAGACGGAGTTCTACGACCTTGGAAGAGGACATGGCACAAGGGGGTGGGGGTGGGGGAAGGCTAAAGGGTGGTTGTTGGGCGACTGGAGTGAGGGATGGAGGAGTGGGTGGTTTGGGAAGGACGAGACTCAAGAATAGCTGGTGGGCTAGCTCAGTGGAGTCGTCTAGTTCTTGGGTTGAGAGGAGGGTAAGATCCGGATCAAGATCAGTGTCTTCATCGCTTGCTTGGCGAGGAAGGGACTCAGGGGACTCAGGGGGAGGTTGGCCTTCTCTCCAAGAGGAGGCAACAGTTAGGGCTCGATGGGTGGAAGATACAAAGGGGTTTTGTGGGGTGGAAGGGGAATGTCTTCCTTCGGGTCTCGAGTAGGGGAGTTTGGGAGGAATGGTGAAAGCGGTTCACAACGATGGTGACTGAGAGGGAGGAAAGCTAGAGCTTTTGTTACAACTGGCCCGGGTAGGGTCGGTCGTAGACTTGATGGGTACTCGGGCAGAGAGTTGAGAGTCCTGAGGTAGACACCAGAGGACGACGAAGGGCTAGGGAGTCCGGAAGGGGCAACCTAAGGACGACGAAGGACTAGGAAGGCTCAGTGAGCTTCACCATGAAGCGAAACACGAAGACTTGGCTGAGGAGTCCAAAGGGGGAGGCCTAAGGACGACAAAGGACTTGGATGGAAGAGCACACGCTCAGAGGGACAGAGGTTTGGCTTAGGAGCGAACGGATTCAAGGAGAATCGAGTGTGATTCGAGTAGCTCTAGCTTAAGGTTTACAGGGTGGGGTGTCTAAGGGTTAAGTACTAGAGAGATGGAACATCATGGAACATGATGGAAGGGAATGTGTCATCCACAGTAGGGATAAGTCATAGAAGCTGCAGATAAGTAATTATACAGTAAGCAGGTGACAAAGGGAAATGAGTAAGCATGAGTCAGGAGGGTTGGTAATCCGCAGTTAAGGAGGAGTCACGAAGACTGTGGATGACTAGAGTACAATGAGTAATAAGATTGATAGACAATCGATAAGAGAAAGGCATAATGATAAGCGTTGACGAAGAGAGAGAGAAAAAGAAAAAGAAAAAGAGGGAAAGGGAAAAGTGTAAGGGCAAGTCGTAACAGTCATGGACAAAAAGGAGGTGAGGTAGTGAAGAAAAGAGTCTGTTTTTATGTTGGCAACAACCAAATCTATACAGAAATGGCACTAGGTCACCTTCACAATAGCAGGACTCAAGGGAACAAGGGAGATGTTAGGCTGGAAATCAACTAGAACAGACTAGAGTGTCTGGCTGGTACTGGCATTATTATATACTACTATACATAAGGTTACAATGAGGCTGGTTTAGGGCCAGTGCTTACTGATACTATGACATAGTGTGGGATAAACTACTATATATATACTAAGTGTTCACACACTCGTGGGAACGATGGTCTAGAGCTACAACATGAGGCTACTGTTACGACTTGCCTCTACCCTTTTTCTTTCTCCTCTCTCTATTTTTTTTGCCCTTTCCCTCTTCGTTAACGCTTACCACTATGCCTTCCTCTTATCGATTGTTTACTCACGATACTTTAGTCATCTGCAGTCTTCCTGACTCGTCCGTAACTGTGGATTACCGATCTCCCCTTGACCCTTGCTTACTCATGCTTACTTCATCATCTGCTTAGTGTACATTACTCATCCGCAGCTTCATGACTCATCCTTACTGCGGATGACACATTCCCTTCCATGGTGTTCCATGATGTTCCATCTCCTTAGTACATAGACTCTAGATACCCCGCTCTGTAAACCTAAGCTAGAGCTACTCGATTCTCCCTTGAATCTATCTGCTCCTAAGCCACAACCCTTGTCTCTCTGAGCATGCGCTCTCCAACTCTAAAGTCTTTCATCATCCTTAGGCTTTCCCCTTTGGATTCCTCAGCCAAGTCTTTGTGTTTCGCTTCGTGGTGAAGCTCACTAAGCATCCCTAGCCCTCAGTTGCCCTTAGGCTCTCTCCTTCGAGTTTCTTCGTCCTTCATCGTCCTAGGTGTCTACCTTGGGACCCTAAGCCCTAGTCCCATCGAGTCTACGACCGACCTTGCCCAGGCCAGTCGTAACAGCTACCATGTCTTTAGCATGTGCTAGCCATGAGGTATGACATCATATGAGTCTAGACCTGAGTCACATGACACGATAAGATAGTATCGAGCGCTTGATTGATTAGATAAGATAAGATAAGATAACTGGGCACTAAAGCTAGGTTGCAAAAGAGAGTTTGTAACACCTTTTCACTTCAGTGCCTATAGTGTCTATTCCTTTTCTTTCTTTTTGTTGAAGTCCAGAGTGCCCTAAATGTAGTACAAGCGCTCAGTCCTTTCTGTTATCTTATCTCACAGCATTACATAATATGAGGTCACTATGACATCAGAGCCTAGACTAACATATGTTTGCAGCAAGACATGCTTCTCTTCCATTCCGCATAGCCTTGCCTCATTGTAGTAGCATATAGTATAGCCTTTGTCCTCATGGACACAGCATGTATTGTAGTATATATACTTGAATGCAGCAACGGAACAAGCCAGTCTTGTTCTCATTGGATTCCCTTTGCCAACAATCTTTCCTCTTAGTTAAGTTCAAGTGCAGCACCTTGTTGCGAACGCCAAGCGGGAGCAATCGAGATAACCCTAAAATAGAGTTGTAGCAAGAAAGGGGGTATGTGCAACAAAATGCACCAAGACTATAGGCAAAGATGAACTCAAAGATAAATGGTAGACTCGCTTAGTCACCGTCGCTCAAGTCTATCAGACAAGACAGGCTCCCTTAGACAAGGACTGTTTGCGTGAGATCAACAAGAGAACTAGACTGGGGAGTCTAGCTCACAAGTGTCCTGTATTTATACTATCGAGTGCGATGCACGGACCATGTAACTATGTCTACCCTAAAGTGACCATGTGCACACCATGAGGCGTGAGGCTATGTACCATGATGCAACAATGAGGCAAGGCTATGCAAGGCAGTATAACACGAGGCACGGAAATGAAAAGGAAGCAATAAATGAAAGACGCCAGGTTACCATGAGGCGGGCTAGACCATGACATCATAGATAAGCGATAAGAGTCTAGACCATGTGACAATGTGAAGATCAGAAGGGTAGAGGTCTAGACTGGGGCACTGCCATGCTTAGTCAGCAAGGCGCCTACGAGGGACAATACTCGACGAGTGCTAAAGCAATGGGCGGTTAAGCCAGTGGTGGGCGCTAACAAGACCTGGGCGCTAACCAGAGCGCTAACTATGAAAGAGTCAATACTAGTACAAGAAAATAAGAATACGCGCCAATGCGGGGGATAAGGGATTAGGGTTCCCGATCAAGAACCATAGACTAGGGTTAGGTTAAAGTTAGGTTTCGTCAGAAGCTAGGTTGCAACACACCTAGACTTTCGTCAAAGGTTGCCTTCAATTAGCTGGCTTCTTCAAATGAAGGTAGCACATGATTGCGACACATGCACCATTTCCATCTCCCAACAATCATGTATTAATGCCATACTTTTTGATGTGGAATCAATTTGGAGATAATGGTGTAGAGCTCATTATTGCTCTAGATGTATATTAGTATATTTCTTTCACTTTTCCAGTTCATTTTTATTACCCCTATGTCTGGCTAATGGACTAGTGGATTTTTCCCACACCTGACTGGCTAACTGGCAGGTTTGCCAATGCATCAGACCAATTTTCCTGCAGTCAGTTCTACTTATTTTACATTTGTTTTTATTTATTCTTTCATTTTTAAGTTTGCTCCCTCATATTTTAAGTGTGTACACAGTCCAGGGCATACCCAGAGACTATAACAGTTTGTATGGACTTCAAAAATATATCTCCCTTCCTGCCATTGTTTTATCACTGCATCCCCTTAATATTCCCTTCATTCCCCTTCACTGACCGATCCATCAGCCGATTTTCCCACGGTCCGGCTGATCTCTGGCCAACTCTTTTCAACAATGGAACACCATTCAGAGGCTCAGCATCACTTCCACCACTCTCCTGGACCAATAGGATCCTTTGGAATGGCATTCTCTCACACCCCTGCAGCCAAAACTGCATCTTTACAATGGGCCACAGCCTTTGGATAGACTGTGAGCTTTGGAGAAAAATGAAAGCAAAAGAAGGAAGATCAAGAATACCAGTCAACAATTAGGGGTGACTTTCCATGGGCTAATCCCTAGAATAGAACTGGAGCTTGAATATTATTTGAAATCATTAAAATATTCCTTTGAATAAACTGTAGTTCCAAAGAATATAATATTTCCAAAATAACATGAATGCTATCATCAACCATCTTGCCCCTGCCAAAGAAGAAGAGCTATTAGTAGAAGAATACAAGAATTGCTTGTTGGAATTAGTGATGGTGATTAAGTTACTACACTAATCATCAACCTAGACACACATACAAGTGTCTATAGGGCAGCGCTTCATAGTAACATTAAGTGTTACTCGAGCTACATTAGACTAATAAGCCTTATCTATACTAACTATGCTAATAGGATAAGTAAATGTACCAGTACTGCACTATATGAAGCAGGTACTGAGAAGCGCTATCTAAAGGCACATCTGACCTGCCCTAAACAAGGGATCAATACACTGATCTCGCTTAGATAACCCAATTAGGATCCTATAACTACCGATCATTAAAGTGATCTTCCTATTGGTAATGTGTCAAGTTATATCTGTAGATCATTGACACATTGTTATCTACCATTGGTCGATGTCATTCTGACACTGTTACTTACTCATCTTTCTTCTTATCATTTGATATTTAGA
>JBBPMR010000721.1:0-15415 GCA_038090415.1 Rossbeevera mucosa | reverse complement strand
TGATGCAAAGGGTTGGTTTGATGATGAACACCGGTATACGTATTACGCACCAACTTGCAAGATGAACAGAAGGAACAAACGCGCTGTGTCTAGCCAAACACGGAATTCTACGAGAATCCTGAGCTCAGTGATGAGTAGTTGGGCCAAATATGCAAAGAAAAAGACCCACAGAATGGGCAACATAATTAGGGTAATCGAATTCGCCAGAATGAATAAAATCATCAACGACCCTAGCTACACGTTAGACACCGGACACAGAGCGAGGACAACGAGTCGACGTACGGCTGATTTGGTCGGACACATCCCACCGCGCAAACGTTTCGATACATAGCAAGACAAGCCACAGAAAACTGAGCAACATCATGCACGCTATGTAACAGTGAGTTTGCATGGGTGTAAGTATTCTAGGAAACTCACTGAAAGCGATTGCACGGACTCTAAAGAAGAGAGGAAATGATTCCATGGTAGAACTTTTGATGGTCGAAAAGAGTGATAGAACAAGACCTTAAGTAGGTTGACCAGCAACCGCCTCCAATAATGGGTGGAAGTAGGAGAAGGAATAGAAACATTGCGTGGTGCTTTTTATTCGTTGTGGTGAACAATTGGAGCCGAGTGGTAGTACGTACATTTCTCTTTTGTTTCCGTTTTGGTCAATTGAGTTGATACTATACAACCTGATCAGAACATAATATCAGTCAATTTACTCTTCATGGACTTGGGCTTTGACTTCGAGAATATGGGCCTAGAGAGGATCTTATTCGAATCCTCGATCGATCAAAGCACAATTTGGACAATTGACTATCACTGACTGCACCGGACACGGGGGTTGGCGTTTGACATGTGACATGTGATAAGCGAGTGCACTACCATAAGTAGTAACCTGCCATCCTGTCTTTCCTCCGTCATAGACTCGCATGTACGCCTCGATTCAGAATCCATCGACTCGAAAGTATCTCCGCCGCATAAGAGTTGCGCTATTGTGCTTCTCTGTGGGCGCCAATGCGTTCGTCCCAGTTCAAACATCTGTCTAAGAACTGATACTAATGTCTACGTACCAGATTATGTGCCGGCGGCGTGTTCTGCTTTCCGATCATTTCTCCAACATTGGCAACCCACTTGAAGTTTACGCAGCCCCAATTGACCACTATCGCCATGGTGTATGTTACGCCTCCTTGTTTACTCACGCTCGTTTTTTCATGTTAAACAGCGGTTTGATGGGCCAATATCCCTTTGGAGCTATCGTAGGCAAGATACTTGATCACTATGGTGCCTGGACGTGCTCTTTGGTCGCCGCCTGTCTCTTCTCAGCCGGCTTTGGCTTATTTGCTGCTGAGATATCCATGTCACCAGACACCACCACCCAACCCTCGGTCTATATGTTCATCCGCCTCGTCATATATTTCTTTATATGTGGTGTGGGTATTACATTCTCGTACGTACACTCTCGATTCTCTGATTCACGTCCGCTGATGACGGTATGTCGCACATGTAGCTACTTTGCGTCTGTCTTTGCCGCCTCAAAAAATTTCCCAAATTATATCGGTGTGGCGGCAGGAGCAAGCACTGCCATCTTTGGACTCTCACCCACATTTCTTTCCATACTCGCATCACAATATTTTACGTCTCCTGATGGCCAAGTCGATGCCAGTCGTTTCTTACAGTTCATTGCTATACTCTGTGGATGTCTGCACCTCGTAGGAGGGCTTACCATGCACGCTATTCCCTCGGAACTGGAGGAAGAATCCAGCCATCCAGACCTCACAAGCGACCCGGAAGTACTGGATGAACGCACTGCGCTGCTTCCGGGCGGATCTAATGGGAACGACGATGATCATCGACACATTCAAGTCGATGTTGTTTCAGTCTCTGACGAATACCCAGAGTTCAAGTATAATACACTGAATGTTCTATCAGACCGCAATTTTTTGTTATTCTGTTTTGCCATGTTCATCATCCTCGGATCTGTGAGTCCTGCCTTGCTCCAACGTCTTGGAGCGCCTACTTAATACTGTTTTCGTCAAAATATTAATATTTAGTGCGAGATGGTCATTTCTAACATCGGAACTATAGTTATGTCTCTTCCAGAACAAATATCCTTGACCGCTTCCGCCGAAACTCCCTCTCTTGTGGAAGCGACTGCAACTCAAGTCCGCGTGCTCTCCATGACAAACACACTTACACGAATTCTTCTCGGTACTCTTGCGGACTTTATTTCTCCTATGCCTTCTCGTGGCTCCCCGAAGCAGCACCGTATAAGTAGAGTCGCTTTCCTAGCGTTCTCCGCAGCCACCCTCATCTGTACCTACATTTGGATGGTTGTTGGCATCAAGGACCAAGCAAGCATTTGGCCGCTCAGGCTCGTTTCCCCTTAACTTTTCATGCTTTGTCTGCATCTAACCTGTACTCTCGATAGCGTGGGTACTGGCCTTGCATATGGATGCGCATTCAGTGCCGCGTACGTCCCTTCCCACCTTTTCCTTGTTATCATCTCAACTTGCTGATAACTACACACACGATTGTTTGCTATAGTCCTTCTCTCCTCACCTCCATCTACGGCCTCCCTAATTTAGCCCGCAACTTTGGCATCATGACCTATGCTCCACTCATCGGTACCCCCGTTTTTTCCTACCTCTACGCCTTCGTCACTGCCGCGCACGTTGGCCCGGGGTCCCGCGACGGGGTATGCTACGGACCGGCATGTTGGAGATTAACGTTCAAGGTGAGTGCGCTTTGCACCGCGCTAGCGTTGGGTGCATCAATCTATCTCTGGCGAGTGTGGAAAGGACGTCTGTGAGGATATTTGTAGATACGGTTGATCGACATTTGGGAGCTAGTGGCGTGGGCACGGGCCACAGAGCATGGTATGATTGAACCCTTGCTCTCGGTGGTCATCTTCCCCCATTATCACCCGTGCTTCTGCGCATTCTTTACCCTGTTTATGGCATCCAATATAGGAAATATTACATCTATTCGGCAGCAGGAAGGAAAAGTGGACTAGTGCTTGCGCCCAATGCCACGCCCAACTCCCGTATTTCAACAGAAGGCCCCCCGAGGTTGACGGCGAGAACCATACTGTGATCCCAAGAGTTCGCATACCAAACTCAGGCTAGTCATGAGATCTTGAGAATGCGGATTTCAGTTCGGATTCGAAGAAAGACAACAGATGCAGCTACGTTCAACCGAGGTAAGGCACGGTCTACTTACTAGTACTATGTATTACTATGCCGGCGGTCACTCTTACCCCGGTTCAATTTATGAGTTTCTGCTATCCGAGAAGAAAAAAAATTAGACAACCCTTGGTAATTCCCCCTTTCGTCATCATTTGTGAGCTCTGATTGGCGGTCGGCACCGAAGAGCCTCAAGTGTTACTAAATTCATGCATGCCAAATGGAAAAACTACTACTGTATGTACGCTCTCGAAGTCCCAGTGCGGCTAGCAAGCGAACATGAAATGTTTCAGCCTGACAGAACACAAAGTATGTTCCCAGATTCGAAGAATGCTTACTCACAGTACTTAATGAAAGCTTATGCACTTTCTACTTGGTTTCTTCCTCAAGATCACACGTCCACATGGATGCAGCAAGCGCGGTGGCGATTCCCTTGATGAGGGGACCACTCATTGGCACCTTCCTCGCTTTAGTGCACGTTCCTTCCGGGCATTCTGTTTGCGCTTGGTGTTCTCACAGCGTTCCGTCATTATAGGCTCTACGGGATCAGCTGCGTGCAGGCTTTTTTCTACTTTCAAACATACGGCGACGACAGCAGGAGGCTCAAGATAATGGTATGTTGCTCCACAGAGACTGGCGACTACAGTATTGTTTCTCATGTCCAACTTCTGCTCTAGGTTATACTTCTCATGTAAGAGTCTGATGACCCTGCTCTTCATATGGTCCGTCGTGCATACTCACGTCGTTCAATGCTCGCAGTATATTGGAGACTGCACACGCTGCCGCAGCCGTGTGGGCAATGGATGGTTATCTTGTCGCCCAATTTGGCAAGGTGAGCGCTTTGCAGACAGGGTCATGGTAAGTAATTGCGATTCCAACTTCGGTCTTTCGATTTCGACATTTATTTTTTTATTTTGCCACACAGGGCGATTGCGGTGGGTTTCTCCTGAACGCATCTGTCTGGATATTCTGTAGATCTGAATTATTTTGAAAAAGTCCGCACTAATTATCGGGGTGAGTCTTGCCTGACACCAGACGAACGTAGAGTTAATCGGTCTGTAGTTCTTGATTGATGTTTGTAGCTATTTGTGAGTCTAGATCTAATTCGCTGCAGATGCGTTGAACGAGCCTTCGACTCTTTGTAGGTACTTTACTTGGCGAACATGGATGTGTCAGTATCATTTCTGCGTCCATCTCCACTCGATCTCACTGACTTGACTAGTCACGAAGAGTAAGTGGATCTTGCTCTCGATGGTACGTTGTTGGATTTACCTGTTATAACTGTGGCTAATTTGATTATATCAGTGTGCGCTATGTGCATCGCGGTCGGGTAAGCAATGTCGCCGTAACTCTTTTCTGCTGACCCAACGAAAATCTGACTGTGCCTTTCCCTCAGCCACGAGCGTCTACTTTACCGCACTTAGGTACGACTAGCCGTCCGCCCTCTTCTCATCACCATCAACCTCATCATCATCTGAATGCCCTTAGCGCCTTGCAACCGAAATGGACAACCTATCTACATGACTACAGATTGGACGTCTTTTGGAGCACACTGATCTTCTTCCTTGGAGACGCATTCTCCGCTAGTGTGATGGCGTACCAACTTGCCAAGTATCGATCTTGGTTGCACGATCCCTTGTCTCGGAGACCACTTCACACCATGACGGTGTTGAACCGCCTCCTCATGTTTGCTGTTGCCACGGGCACATTGACAACGTACGTAGACAGCTTTCTCCTCCTTCTCATGCTTCTTCGACATTCGAGCATTGTGTGCTGTGAATAAGACGGTTCGTACTAATACATTGACGGTCCAGGCTCATAGATGCGATCGTAGCCATCATGGTGCGTCGTATTTCTTTTCTCCAGACCTTCTGAGTTCCCAGCAGTGCTGATATAAACTTCTGTGTGCCAGCTACTTCTCCAACCTAACAGCCTCGCCTTCCTCGGCGGTATCCTCATCCAACAACACCGTGCGTCATCACACCTTTCTTTGATCTTTTTGTTCCCCAAAGCTCATACATCTATTTCGATCTTGCACCGCAGTTTACTCCAACTCCGTCCTTGCTTCGTAAGTTGCCAGCTTTTTAACCACCATTTCTTACCCTACTGTTTTTTTCTTCCGTGTCGTTCCTCCCTTCAACCCGAACCTTTCAACATGGGACACCGAAACGTACCACCGGAAGACTCAACATCCGAAACGCCATCCACCCAAATAACTCGGGTTCGCTCTGCTCCAGGCTTCCCGGTGCCTTGTCTCTGCAGTTCGCGGGTTTGTCGAGTGTGAGAACGACGGTCTCCAATCTCTCCGAACCCTTGACGCATCGAGAGACAGAAAGGGGAGACGTTGTAATGTCTATGAACCGTCATTGTCACGAGGTATGTGTATTTTTTGTTCTTTTTTTAATATGATGACATTGATATTACCGTGACAAACGGCGATTCCGATCATTGTCACTATTCCAGGCCGACAAGATCGACGGCATGCCTGTCTAGTTCATAGACGCTTCCGCTCATGCATAGGAAACATACATGATGCTTTTGACGTGTGTGGATATGATACCTTAAGATAAATCCTGTATATTTGTTACTGAGCGTGCTATATTTGATCGCAATTCGTTTGCAAAGATACAAAACAGAATTTAATCAGTTTACTGACGCACTCGAGTCTGTTCCTCACATTTACAACGCTGACGATCCTCCAGTTTATATTCAAAATTTACGCTTGGACCACGTCATGAGGTCGAATGTTTTGCAGACTCTGCCTTCTCTTTTCGAATTCCCATGACCATGATCGACCCGAGTTGATGGTGGTGCTTTCTTAGGCTTTCCGCTGTGCTTTGTCAGCAATGCGCCATATACAAGAAGCTCGGCACTATGGCACTTACGGAATGAGAGCAGCTCTAACTAAGGACCTATGAATGCTCTAAAGAGTACACTTGTCTTTGGTTTGAAACCGAATAAAGGTCGGTGATAGTAACCCTTCTCCATTCTCTGCGAACCACGACGTGATAAACTAAAGTCCATGTCGTCATTGGATTTGGCAACTTGACAGCGCTCCACCCAGAACATCCATGATCGGCAAGTTCATTCCAGTTACAATTGGAGCATCTGAGCCTGGACCCGGCCTTCTCAGCTCTATATTTGGGTCCTAGATTCGCCAACCGGCATCCCAAAATACCTTCGTTGGTATCAATGTCCATCCCTGCCGAGGTCCATGCCGCCGATTCAGTCGAGCTGTATTCCATCGGTTTAGACATGCCGCTCAATATTTCGGATATGGTCGTAACGCCGATGGCCAGTCAGCGCTTCAGCCCCATCTGATCCTCCCTTAAAACCGCGGTTCAAAAGAGAGCACGCTGCACCCCCCCCACTTTCTGAACCACATACCCTAGACTCCCTGCGAGCGCCCAAGATGACTAGATATCTTCGTTTTGCATCCCTCGCTTTCTACTTCTGCCTGATCATGCTATCAGGCCGAACGTTTGCAGACAATAACCAGGTCGCAGGAAGACGTCCCGGCGCGTTGATCATTGGTCAAGACATGATCAGCACCATGCACGCGCACGGCGTGCATGAGAAACGCAGGATTAACGGGCGTAAGTCCTTCTTGGAGCGTTGTGACGCTTCTGAACATGCCCATCGTTCGAACACGTCAGAAGGTTCGAAGGCGTCAAGCGTGAACGTCACTGCAGCTGGCGTACCCGGCTCTAAGAAATGGGGGCTGGCGTGGCCCAACGGAGACGCTTCTTACCTTTCGAACTTTGTCCTCCCGAAAGTTCGCTAGTTGGGTTGTTCTTTTTCGCCTCCTGCGCATATACTAACATCACCTTCAGTCTATATACCTGGAGCCCATATCTGCCCTCTTTGACATCCCAGCTTGGCTTGGAGGGTATTCCCATGTTGTGGGGATGGAATCAGGTCAACGATTTCCAGAAAATAGTAGTTCAAGGATATGCGACCAAGGTTCTGGGCATGAACGAGTATGTTTACAGCTTTCTTTCCTGGATTGCGCTTCTGATTCGATTACCTTTAGGCCAAACGTGGTGTCTCAATCGAACATAAGCCCCGACGACGGCGTCTCGCTCTGGAGACAGTATATAGATCCGCTGAAGCACCAGGGATACTACCTCATATCTCCAGCATGCACAAACGATCAATCGGGGCTTGATTGGATGCAGGCGTTTATGAATGGATGCACTGGTTGCCAAGTAAGGTGTTCGGTTACTATAAGTGCGACATGATGCCCTAACTCTGTCACTTGCGATAGATTGACGCTGTCGCGTTCCATTTCTATGGCACTGATCCGCATGCGTTCATCCAACATGCGACAACCTTGCACAACGCGTACAACAAACCTGTATGGATTACGGAGTTTGCAGACCAGGTGAAGTCTTTTGCCGATGTCCGCCCTGATGTAAAGGCTGAGAGCTGGTGTTGCAATAGAATTTCAGCGGCAGCGGTGGTCAAGCGTCAATGTCTGATATCTATGTATTCCAAAGTGAGGTGGATGACTTCATTAACAATACCCCATGGGTCGAGGCCGCATTTCCGTTCGGTTCGCCGGATTTCTTTTTCTTTTCAACCAATGCTTGCGACTGATCCGACGCTTAGGAGTGATGTATAATTTACAGGGGGTCAGCGAGGGGAACTCGTTGCTGACTGCGGATGGCCGGCCAACATCTCTAGCGTATAATTACTTTGGTTGAGTGGTCGTCGAGTTTAGAATGGTGGCGCTCGGGAAATGTGGATTCAAGGATATGTATACCTCTCTTATTTCCAAGTTTGTATCCTGTGTAGAGTGTAATAATGTAACGTGACGCGACGCGTTTCGTTTTCCCACGGACATCATCCTCCGTCCTCCGAGTCAGTAATGTCAGAATTATCGGCGTAGTAAGTAAAGTAGAACATCTAGCGCAGGAGAGCTGCATACTCATGCTACTAAACACAGCGAACTAGAACGTGAAGCAAACATAGCTCGCAACCGTGCACTTCTCGAACAACTCGAGCTCAAGGGTGCAGTCGCGACTCTCGGCGTGCCAGTCAAGCAGAAAACAGCGCCGAAAGCAAAGCCGGTTGCTCCATCTAAAAGGGTCAAGCGCGAATTACCCGAGGAAGCACCGCGTCGACAAAGCGCACGGCTGCGAAAGGGGCCAGAGGTTGACCCTAACGAGACACCAGCGCAGAAGCGGAAACGATTGGCTGCCGCTGAGGGGCTACGGAAGAAGGAAGAGGAGGAGCGCGTCTTGGCAGAAGAACAGGCGCGTTTTGCGAAGCGCCCTAGGGGACAGGATCTCGACCTTGCGGTGCTTACGTCGGCGGAGGAACCAAGCGATGAGGAGACGAGTGCATTGCGAGGTTTGCTGCAAGCCATCGTTGGTGAGTCCATCCCGAGGAGGATAGGGAGCGTGGATGCGTGGGTGCATGAAAATGATAAACATGACGAGAGGGAAGCTCAGGAGCTCAGGAAGAGGCTAGGGAAAATGAAGGTCGTTTCGAGGGCAAAAGTGACACAAGACCGAGTGTATAGTGCGGCATATCATCCGGAACCAACCAAAGATTTGATTTTTTTTGGAGGCAAGTGAGTTAGGTTTGGTTGTCTCTCCTTTAACATTTTCATTTTCGTAGACAAGCATGGGCAACTTGGCATTTGGGATGCGCGGGCACCTGCTGACGAAGTGGCCGACGAAGATGACGATGTTGGCCCCACAAGTGAGGGTTCACAAGGTAGATACTGGCGCCTCCAACCACATTGGCCTGCCACCTCCAAATCCTCCCTGTCGTCGATCAGGATGGACCCAATAGACTCCCACAGTGTGAGCTTGCTTTTTGGGG
Source organism: Rossbeevera mucosa (assembly GCA_038090415.1). NCBI lineage: Eukaryota > Fungi > Basidiomycota > Agaricomycetes > Boletales > Boletaceae > Rossbeevera > Rossbeevera mucosa. The sequence goes on along the minus strand of JBBPMR010000721.1, from coordinate 6,416 downwards.
GCCATAACCACCACTCCTCATCATCTACCATCAGCTGTACACGACATCTTACGATTGCACTATCCGCCAATTTTCATTTGTCTCGGGCATTTCTCATCAAATATATTCGTCTTCAGACGTCTTAATTACTTCTCTTGAGCTGATCCCGTCCGGATATGAAATGTGGATATCTGATGCAGCCGGAGGTGTAACTCATCTGGACCTCCGAGAAGGCCCCAATCATTCCCGCTGGTATGGGCTTTCGGACCAGAAAATAGGCAGTGTCAGTATAAACCCAACTAGTCCTCATTTGATCCTGACGGCTTCGAATAGCCGGTCTTTGAAGTAAGCGACCTCGTGTCTTCTGTTATCCTTGATTCATTTAGGAGCGCAGGATATGGGATACTCGAAAACTGGACTCACTCGCATCCAAGCAACGCAGAGGCACTTCGTCTTCATCTTCGCCCTCGAAGACCACCTCTGGTCCGCTTGAGTTCGACTTTGAGCAGGTCCAGAAGTTCATAGAGTCGAAAAATGGGGGTAGTGCTCTTCGCGGAGAACACCCCCACGGAAAATCTGTCACTTCTGCATATTGGGATCCCAGAGGGCGAAGTATCGTGAGTACCAGCTACGATGACACGCTGAGGAGTGGGTACTGTCCATGTTTCATACCAGTTTAGTATTGACGATGACGACCAGTTTGGGAGCTCGATGCGGGAAAATACGACTCTTCTCCCGTATTCCCTACCCTCACGCCCTTCAGTCGGATAAAGCACAATTGTCAGAGTGTGAGTGTTAAGCACACCTTTTTCTTTTTCGGTGATCTGATCCATGATCGGAAATCGATCCAGGGAAGATGGGTGACACCTCTGCGCGCTGCATGGAGCCCCAATCCAGATATCTACCCCCACTTCACGGTTCGTGTTAAACTTACTACCGGTGAACGCATATAGAACGTAATACCGATATACACTAGGTCGGGAATATGGATCGCTCCCTTAACATTTATTCGTGCAAGGTGCGTCCTCTTGTTGCTCATCACAATTGCAATTCTGATATCACTACCACTTAGGGAGACCTTGTAGCAAAGTTGTCAGATCCCATGCGGTACGTTGACTCTTCATTGTTCCCAAATTGTTTTAAGCAATCGACTGCTCGCGTAGGATCAGCGCAGTTCAGGCTGTCACGTGTATGCACCCGAGCATTGTGGAGAGGTGTGCGACGGGCAATGCGAGTGGGCGATGTGTATTGTGGGGACCTGCCGATTTGGAGTAATCGTGTCTCGAGTCACTATCGAAAAAATACACTACAGTTCGTTCATTGTAACTAGCTTTTCTATTCAGCTCTCATCAGTATCGTTCGTATATTTGTCCCGCGCGGCCTTCCTTGGCAGTCGTTCAAGGAATGAATGGCTCGGAAGTTTAGTAGTAGTAACAGCGCATTAGGTTACTGTGTGCCAAAGTTTAGATCCGTCGAGTTCCGATCTGTGTTTGTCTGGATCACGGGCAGAATCAATGCACGTTGACAGCAATAAAATCATCTCAGATCTAATGAGCGTAAAAGGCATCGGGTTTGTCCAAGAAGACGATTCGACTTCAATTGAAGTCATCCGCGTGACCGTGCGTGCCAGTGCCAGTGGTACGCTTGATTTCATGTGTGCCAGAGTGCTAGTAGTAAGCCTGCTAAAAGTGCATACTTGAAACAAGCCTGAAGCCTCCTTGTAACTCGACGCGAGAAAACATACACAACGATCAAATACAGCATATCACTAGTGGCAAGGTTGAAGGACTCACGGACTGAGCATGCACATACATAGACTGGGCAGTTATTCCAATCAGATATAGATACGAATCCACTCGGCGTTTGGGAGTCTGCTCATCTCTCAGGCTCCCACTGGAGTTGGGTCGGTCAACCAGATAGTTTCGATTGTCTCGACGGTCGCCGTGCGTGGTATCATTGGTATGTAAGAAAGAAAGAAAGAAAAGACACGCAGACCAGACTGGCTACTTGTTTTTATAAATGGTAATAAATGGTAGGGTGCAGAATCCAGTCCATATTAAATTTTAAAGATCACCTGCCAATCCAACACCTTCACCGAGCACGCCGGTCAGTTAGGAACCAGCGCCGTAGTGATATTAGCGGCCTCGGCCTCGGCGTTTGGGGCCCCCAGCTGCGATGTAGTCAACGAATCGAATATCGGGCAGAGGTTGTCCCACGATTCTATAATCAACAAGGCAAGCGTGAGATGCGTGTATGTAGCACGAGGAATCGGGTACCACTCACGTGGGATCGGCCCGAGATGATTGGCCACTCCAGCAGGATTCTCCGCGAAAACTACAGCGAAGCCGCTAAAAATAGAAGGGTTACCTTGTGAGAAGAATAAAAATAGGCAACACTCACCCGTCCAAATGCCAGTCGATATGGCTGTCGGGAGCAAGTCAAGTCAGGATAGGCACACCGTTCTACTACACACATTGCAGGCTATAGATGAAAACGTACCAGTGCAGAAACCATGGGCCGGCATTGTCGGTCACGAAACGGAAAACCATTCGTTCCCCTGAAACGCCGGCGGAGGATACGTCCCGACGGACGGGGTTCTGGTAATTGAATATCGTGTTGTCGCCTGCACTTTGGACGACATCGAACGCGTGCTATAAGTTAACGTTAGACAATAAGACAAGCACCTGGAGTTATTCGTACTGACCCCGTGCAGGTGGATAGGATGCTGAACACGTAGTTAGTTAGCTACACGCAAAAACGACGATGAACGAGAGAGCTCACAGGACCACCGGGAGCAGCAGCAATGTTTACGGTCACTTCGACTACCTTGTTAGGCTCCAAGACGTACACGCTCCCGTTTGGCAGTAGTTGGGTTGCTTCCAGCGAACCGCTCAGTATCTGTAGCAATACCGGCACCGTCGGGGGTCTGAACCGAACGTTATTCACGAAGAATACGCCACCGCTCCAGTCAACGCTGAGGTCAAGATTTATATCCGCCTGTCCGTATGTTGGAATTCCAGGCGCTCCAGGATTGATCAGGGTATGCAGATTCTTCTCTGCAAAAGGGATCACGCTCGTAGTATCGCTGGTCGTCGGGTCCTGGTTTGGGGCACCACTGTACCGCAAGATGGCAGAATTGAGTCCTCCGCTCATGCTTGAATTTCCTGTGCTAGGCACGGCTCGCATCCAATAATTGTCCACCGGTTGCGTGGCATTGAAGATGACGGAGTAACGTTGCCCAGGAAGAATTTGCAGGGAATCTACGAGTAACGCTTCCGTCAATATTCCGTCTGCCTCGATAACGGTCATGTTGTGCCCATCGATAGAGAACGTAAAGTTTGGATCACAGGACAACGCAACCAAGCGGAAACGGTAACGCTTCCCATACTCGACGGTGACGACGGCCAGTTCCGATTCCGGGCCACCCGAATAACGCCCAAGTCCGTTGATGAGAGTCGCGATGGGCGAGGGACCAATGATGTGATTCAACACAGGAGAGACGATGTGGTACCTTGGATGTCAAAAACGATGAGATCCGAATCGGGAACACAACCATAATGAAAACATACCAATCGGCCAGGGTAATCACGGTTGTCTCTGACAGGTGACGTGATTACTTGGGAGATTTACAAATCGAGGATATCCGCTTACCATCGTCGACATCATACGAGCCCAGATACGGATCATCAGGGTCGTATATAACAAGAGGTCCTTTCAGCCCATCACACAATTGCGAAGAATAGTGCGAGTGGTACCAGAAGGTCCCAGTTTGACTGAGAGCATTAAACTGGTAACGGAAGGAGTCGTTCTGAGCGATCGGACATTGCGTGACGAATGATGCTCCATCGGCATAGGCGGTACCGTTTTGAAATATTCCGTGCCAATGCTAATTGAAGAGGGTAAGTACCACAGAAACGCGAGGCCGGATTCCCAATACGTATACGTACGACGCTAGTGCTCAACCACATCTCCGAATCGGTCAGCCGGTTGACGACGTTGATCGAGAATTCCTCGCCCTTTGATCAAAGTTCAAACAGTAGAACAAATATTATAGTTGATAAATGCACCTTATTGGCCCTGATCAGCGGTGCAGGGAAGGTGCCTCCAGCAAGTGTAGCCCTATTAAAAAAATAGGGTGAATCGAATGGAACGAGTGATTAGCCGACGACCTACGAGCGGGAGTGACCATCTGGAGCAATTACTTCATTGGAGATTATTAGGTCGGCGGCAGGTCCAATGGCACTGCGTTGTAAGAGGGTGGTTGTACCTCGCGACACGATTTCCGCCGCGTAGGTGGTCGAAAAGAATGAACATAAGAATGTGAGGAGCAGGTACATTACGATCGGCCACATAACACCTGCTGCTCACCGCAGAACGGAAGCAGGGACAGGGGGAAAGAAGAAGAAGAAGAAGAAGAAAGGTGAATGAATGGATGCAGATGGGAATGCTGCAGCGAGGGGTCATTCCGACTCCCGGTTTTTATGCCTGGCGAAAGCCCAGAGATTTGCGAACTGCGATCATGAACGCCGTTAGGACCGGCGTGCAACCATTTTTCCTCCCCGCGGGCGATCTGTTCATGCACGGAATCTGTACCAGCTCCTGGCGTCCGTCAGTCATACCAAAAGACACATGCAGTACAGAAAACAAGTGTCAGGACCTAGTAGTAGCAGTCTGAAGAAATTACATCTTCGATTCACATTTGGGAACCTGTACGGATAAGGCGCTCCCGCCTCAAACGAGGCCCAAATACGTACCATATGATGCAATCAAGATGCATTGGTGTATCCACCGCGAGCACTACTGAGGTCTGGTATTAGGATGGTGCTTGTGACCAAGAAAGTCGTACGGGAAAAATATCTTGCCAAATATCAATATTCCAGCCGGAGACAGTGATTGCGCCGCAGCATGTGGAGTGGCACTTAGTAGGTCCGAAGTGAGCGTTGCATCCTTGTAAAGTCGAGAAGTTACTTGCCTTCCCGAGTCCCTCCTACCAATGGGCGGTACGGGACCTTTGCTTCCTTTACTATCATGCTCTTTTGATTACCCTGTAAACAGTCAAGCATTGTTTTTTTCGGGTTTCCGGCAGGGTATATGATCATCAGGAGATCATTTATACAGGGTGCGAGGGAATGAATTTAAAATTACTTACTGAAGTCACGTTAAACCCGAACCGCGATCGAACCAAGGCACTGGGTTCCTTATTTTACTAAGACATAAGCTTCAACGATGCCCCACTACCGAACACGCTGTATAACCTCAATTTCGTTCTTCTTTAGCACATAATCTCCGTTAGCGTGGTTGACTTTCTGACGAGTAGCTGGAAGATTCTCGCATTCTTGTAGACGAGATTAGGTAATGCAAGGTCGAGAGACAATACATCAGAACTTTTACAAAAATCTTATTTGCGCTAAGCGTCGCTTATATGAACTTATATGAACTTACCGGTCTTATGGAACACGTCTAAGCATGCCACGCCTCGTGAGCTGAATAAGGTCATTAGCCAACGCCAAACTTTGTCTCGCTCATCTCATTGCCAGCTCATTCACCTTATTCACCTTATTTGTCTTATAGCACGTGTAACTTGGATAGGTACAAAACTAATTACATTTGCAAAATTCACAATGACTACATAGCATGGCTGGTGCTGGCGTCGTCATCGTCGCGTCGTCGTTGACATTGTGGTGGTGGAGTCGTAGTCGCGGTGGCGGCGGCGGTGGTGGTGGTGGTGGTGGAGTTGCCGTCGTCGTTGTCGTCGCAGTCGCGTCGCCATCGACGTCGTGGTGGTACCGGTGGTGCTGGTGCTGCCGTCCCCATTGTCCGTGTCGTCAATCCGGGGCACGTCGGCGGTGCGTCGTTGTCGTCGTTGTCGCGTCACCGTCGACGTTGTGGTGGTGGTGGTGGTGGTTGAACGTTGAGTCGTGGTGGTGGTGGAGTCGCCATCGGCAGCGTGGTGGTATCGGTGATGCTGGTGCTGCCGTCGTCGTCGTCGCGTCACCGTCGACGTTGTGGTGGTGGTTGAACGTTGAGTCGTGGTGGTGGTGAAGTCACGCCGTTGGGTGGTGCTGGAGTCGTCATTGTCGTCGCAGTCGCGTCGCCGTCGACGTTGTGGTAGTACCGGTGGTGCTGGTGCCGGCGTTGTTGTTGTTGTTGTGGTGGTGGTGGTGGTGGTGGTGTCGCCAATCGGTGGCACGTTGGCGGTGCGTTGTTGTTGTCGTAGTTGCGTTGCCGTGGCGGTGGTGGCAGTGGTAGTGGTAGTGCTGTCGTCGCGCCGTTGTCCGTGTCGTTAGTCAATGGCATGGCATGGGTGTGTCGTTGTCGTCGTTGTCGTGGTGGCAGCACTGTGTCGTCTCGTGGCCACGTCGTCGTTGTGTCGCAGTGTTGTCGTGATAGCGTCACGCTGAGTCCTGACATCGGTATTGTGAGGGTGTGAGCACGAG
>JBBPMR010000720.1:2484-15419 GCA_038090415.1 Rossbeevera mucosa | reverse complement strand
TACCTCGCGCCTTTATGGCTGCAGTACCTGCTAGCTCCAGAAGGTTCACTGTTGTGCGCGGAAACGCTGCACACAGAGGTTGCAACCTGCACCATTGCGCTTCACTGCTGCATGGTTTCGTACCTCCAGAAGGGGGAAACTATGTCAGTTCGTTACGCTGACTTGTTCGCGTTTACAGAACCAACAATGTCTTCCCACTCCTCGATTACCATCCCCATCCTCAATGGCACCAACTGGTCTCAGTGGTGGCCTATCATGAACTCCTACATTCGGTCCACCGGATGTTCCTGGTGTCTCACCATCACAGGCCCTACCTTCGACCCCTCCGCCGCCATGGAGGAGACCAACTTCTGGATCTCCTGGAACAAGGCCAATGACACCATCGCTGGCACGATCAAGCTTTACATGACCGAGTCCCTCCGCCAGAAGTACTTCACCCAAGAAAATGCCGCTGACCTTATCACCGCCCTCAAAAAGGAGTACGATGCTCCCGGTATCACCGGAGCTTTCGCGCTTTTCAAAGAGTTACTCGATACGAAGGTGGCGCAGTCTAACCATCCCGCTCCATCTATCAACAAGGTGGAGAACCTCTATTCTCGCCTCAAAGATGCAGGGTACGCAATCCCTGATAAGGTCCAGGCAATGCTTTTGCTTGCCAAGCTTCCCCCCTCCATGGACGTCATTGCGCAAATGATTGCACAGAAGAAGGATAGCGCCGGAAAGTTCATGGACCCAACAGTCACAGATATCTGACAGGCTGCGATCCTATCATGGGATCAGCGCCAGATGAAGGATGTTCCGAAGGCCCCTCAGGCCCACAAGATCAGCACTGTAAAGCGCAAAGGTGATGACCCAAAGTTCGAGGAGCAGCAGTCAAATGACGACAGCGCCAAGAAGAACAAGGGACGACGCGGTAAGCGTGGTGGTAAAAAGCGCCAGGAGGAGTCAAACTCCATGGCTGCTAATGATCATAACCATGACCATAACCACGACCACGTCCAACTCGCCTCCGTCACATATACCACTGGACCTGAGCCATTCCCAGACCCTCGTGCACTTGCCAACAGACCTGCCCAATTATACCAGGGGCACCAAGGCCCGCCTGCATGTACTCAAATACAGCAGGCATTTTCTCTCGCCCATAGGCTTGAGATCGCCCCATCTATCGAAACGATTCGCTCTCTCGATGCAGGTTTATCAAGGCAAGGATCATCCTTCCTCGCCAATGTCGGCCCCATCGCCTCCTCCTCACTCCCCTCTCCCACTCCTCCTCCGCTCACCGCAAGGCTCGAGCCCATTCCGGAGTGAGATGATACTCCTACTCCTCCCCCGTCCAAGCGTTCTCGAAAAAACGCTATCATGCCTCCACCAGCAGACATCTGGGATGAGGAGGACCTTATCGATATTTATGGGTCGGAAGGCGGAATGAAGGAAGAGGATGATTGGTCCTTCGGTCCTGTTATCAAGTCAGTACCCTCTTCATCTTGCTCCACAAGGAACTCGCTAATAGCAGCACCTGCGCTTACAGCTCGTAGTACTATATCCCTGTGTAGTAGCGTAGAACAATGCATGGACATTTGCGCTTGCTCAAAGTGTACACACCATGAGAATGAGGTGAAACGACTTTGGATACTTGACTCCGGTGCTTCAATGCACTTTACTTTCTTAAGAGACGTGTTTATCGACTTTAAGGAGCTTAAAAGAGATCAACAACTGCCTGTCCAGACAGCAGGCGGTGCCATCTTTGTTACTGGAATTGGAAAAGTGCGCCTGCAATGGCGAACTACAGAAAACCAAGTGCACTTTCTCGAGCTGCACGACGTTGAATATATCCCCAAGTCAGGAGTGAACCTTGTATCTATGGGACAACTCCTTATGCGAGGCGCCAAGGTACATGGCACAGCAAATAAGTTAATCATGACTTTTGGGGACGGTGAGATACTCGCCCCATTCACCACTGGACGGCTCGGGCGTAACATGTACACCCTAGAAGCCTCACCAGCTGGAAAGGCTGCTTTAAGCGCTATTGACTATGAGACGGTTCATCGGCGTTTGAAACACCCATCAAGGGAAGTTGTCAAACAGGCAAAAGAGCACACCACTGGACTTCCGGAATTCACCATCCCGGACAAAGACCCACACATCTGTCCCGGTTGCGCCAAAGGCAAGCAACCACAACGTTCCTTCCCCCCATCCGCTGTATGCACCAGAAGCACTTTTGAACTCGTCCACACGGACATTAAATCATTCCCGACCGAATCGTACTGAAAATACAGGTACATTATCCTCTTTATCGATGATTTCACCTTCATGGCATGGTCTGTACCATTGCGCACCAAAAATGCTGCATTAACCGCCACCAAACACTTCTTACAAGAAGTAAAAATGCAATTCAAAGCGCAGGTGAAAGGTTGGATGTCCGATTTCGGCGGCGAATACAAATCAGCCGCCTATGATGCCTTACTCAAGGGGGAGGGCATTAGGATCCACGAAAGTGCTCCTCATGTCCCTCAACAGAATGGGCGTGCAGAAAGATTCATGCGCACCCTCATGGACAAAGCTGAGGCAATGCGCCATATGGCCTGCTTGCCTGATAGCTGGTGGGAATTCGCTGTCGCTCACGCGACACATTGCTACAACCGCACCCCTCTAAGTTGCCTTCAATGGTGCACACCTTTTGAGGCCCTTCATCTGAAGAAGCCTAGGATTGATCACTTGCGCATCTTTGGTTGCGCTGCATGGGTCTTCCTCCCTACTGACGTTCGGGTTGACAAATTAGCCCCTAAATCAGAGCTCATGGTGTATCTAGGTGTGGCCCCAGGGAATGAATCCAACTTCCTATTCATGCGTTCCCCCAACAATGTCCTATTTACAGCTGCGCAGGCCTTCTTCGAGGAAGTGCAATTCCCCCGCTGTGACAAACCAAGCAGAGCGCCTCCCCGGCCAATGGCAGAACCTGCCCAGCCTGCTCCCTCCCTTGATGTGCCCATAGCGGCGCCCTCTCCAGATGATGGAACCACTCATCAAAGTTATCCTCCTCGTCCTGTTACACCTCCAACTGCTCCGCCTTTGCCAGTTCAACCACCACCTAGCACTCCTCCCCGGAGAGCTCCCGCACCTCCTGCCGTACCACCTGCGCCGCGCCGTTCCGGCCGCATATGCAGACCCCCTGTTCGCCCTGACAATGTCTATGGCGATGATCGTCACCCTGTCGATCAAACACGGGATATCGAGCACGAAGAACGCGCTGCTCGACCCCGGCCGGTGCCTGGTGGATTTCCCGACACACCCGCTGCTGCCGCCCCCCCTTCTGATGAAGAGGATCACGTGGCGCGCCTATGTCGTGAAGGGGGATCTGGACTCGCGAACTTTTTATTATCCAAGGCATTATCATCGGTCACTGACAAACCACACCGAGAATGGACCTACAAGGACATACAAACCTTACCGTCCCAAGAGCAAAAGGATTGGAGAGCTGCATGTCAAAAAGAACTAGACATGCTCCGAGAATGACAAGTCTTCGAGCTTGTAAATGCGCCGAAAGGCCGCAAGGTCATTGCCAATCGCTGGGTATTTGACGTTAAACCCGATGGCCGCAAACGCGCCCGCCTCGTAGCAAAAGGCTTCTTCCAAGTCGAAGGGATCGACTTCGACAACATATTCTCCCCTGTCGTAAGGTTTGAGACGGTGTGCTTAATGCTTGCACTGGCCTCCCTAGAGAACTGGCACATTGAAGCCGTAGACGTTCGAAGCGCCTATTTATATGGCAAGCTCGATGAAGAGATCTACATGAAACAACCCGAAGGTTTTATAGTCAAAGGACAAGAGCATAAAGTGCTCCGCTTGAAGCGTGCCCTCTATGGCCTTAAACAAGCCGGACTAGCCTGGTGGGAGACTCTAAACGAGTCCATGAAAGAACTCGGATTTGAACATCTGAAGTCAGAAGCTGGCATCTTTATCTTTAGAATGGTGAAGAATGTCCAAATTGTCGCTATTATCTATGTCGACGATGCTCTATTCTGTGGACCTGACCTTAAGGCAGTCAAAGTGGTAAAAGACGCTTTCATGAAGCACTGGGAATGCAGAGACTTAGGTCCTGCCAAGGAATTCCTACACATGAACATAAAACGAGATGGCAGCAAGATCTTAATTGATCAATGCGCCTATTTAGAAAAAATCCTAACACGATTTGATCTCGTTAACGCTCGAGTGGCCCCTACACCACTTCCACAAGGGTATCAACCTGCTGCCTATGAAGGTGCAGTCGACTCTCAGATCAGAACTCTCTTCCAACAAGTGATCAGTTCCCTGCTATACCTAATGCTCGGAACCCGCCCAGACATTGCTTTCGCAGTTATTCCTCTATCAAAGCATGCTGCCAGACCCTCCAAGGAACATCTCGATTGCGCTTTTTATATATGCCGCTATCTACTCGGGACAAGATATTACTCCCTTGTATTCGATGGATCCTCAGGAGCTGGTCTTATCGCATATACTGATTCAGACTGGGCATCTGATTCACTATCTCATCGCTCTCAGACAGGCTGGTTCATCAAACTAGCCGGGTGCATCTTCAGCTGGCAATCACGCCAACAAACTCGTGTGGCATACTCATCCACCAAAGCTGAATATGTTGCCCTGTCTGATTGCAGCAAACAGGTAGTATGGCTCAGGACACTTATGGAAGAAATGGGCTATCACATGACGCCTACTCCGATCTGTGGTGACAACCAAGGTTCCATCTTCATGGCAAACAATCCTGTTATGGAAAGTCGGTCCAAACATATCGACATCCGATGGCATGGCATCCAAGACTTTGTCAAGGAAGGCCTCATCGAGATCTTCTTTGTGGAAGGTACCAAAAACCCTGCCGACATGTTTACCAAGAACCTTGGCATTGAGGCACTCACTAATTGCCGACGCCAGCTTGGCCTCATTCTCTACGACAAAGCACAGTCTTAGGAGAATCATTCACTTGCTTACGCGCTCAGAGCAGCTGCTTAGCAAGGGGGAGTGTTGAATGAATGGTAGTTCGTTCCACATATGGTAGTACTTACATAATCGCATGTATATATATTCGAACTCCACATCTGAGTTCCAATAGCATCTTGTACTCAAACCACTACGTGCTAACCTCAACCTTCCATCTGAACCCTCTGGTGAGTCTAGCCCTTTGCTAGGTTAGTCCTCAGGTGTCAGCTGCTGCCGTATGGCACGCTGTCACTTCATCATATATATCCCTTGCTCAGCTGGTCATCAATGAATGCCGACACCTCTTCTTGTTCCTGAACAGAAGTTGGAATGATCCTACCCTTCTTTGGCACGAAGTCAGGTTTTAGATCAATTGCGTGATCCCAAGGTTTGTGTTCGGGCATTCTTTCACTGGCCTTCTTCGAGAAGACGTCTAAGTAGTCATGGCACCATTCAGGTACCAGCGCGAAAGCCTCTTTGGGTTCTAAGGGTTTTTCCGCCAGATCTATCTCATCTGGTTTCATGATTTTCTGGATTAGGTATCCATTTTCTTCTTCGTTATTCCAATGTGCCTGTAGTACTTGGCACTCTTTGGGGCATCGGTTCAGCTGAACCTTACTGCTTTCCCAATCGATCATGGGGTTGTGATGGACCAACCAGTTGTGTCCGAGAATCATCTGATTCTTCCCTAAGTTTGTCACGTCTACCACCATCCTTTCCATGTGGTCTTTGAATCTGACGGTGACATCTGCTTCATAACGAATACTGCCTGCAGCATTTTTCGATCCATCTACGTTATAGATGAGGATATCTCGGCTCTTTCTCCTGAGCTGGATGTTGTTTTTGTTGGCCCATTTCAGGTCCATGAACATGCCATTGGCTCCACTGTCCAAGAGGGCGAATGCTTCTCTCTTTTTGTCTTTTTGTTTTATTTCTATTTTTAGTGCGAGTTCCTTGTCAGGGTTGATAGTCCTGACTCGGCGATCCTCTGGGCCAGAATCCTCGCTTTCTTTGGTACACACGGAATTAAGCACCACTTCCTGGTGGTCACGCTCTTCTGAGAACGCCGTGTCGGTTAATGATTTGGATGGGCTACCATTGCGCGAATCTCCTAGGCTATTCCAATCTACAAAGTTGTCCAGAACATATGTACTATCTACAGCCATCCTAGCTAACTGTCGCATATCGTAAACGGGTTCTTTATTTTTTTCTTTTTCTTCTATCGTAATGCTACATATTATCGGGGATTCATCTACTACTTCGAAGTCAGAAAGAGAAACGGATGAAGAAGGAAACAGGCTAGCACTATCTTGGCGTCGAGCCCTCAAATCTGAAGCAAAAGAACTATCTACTCCTAATCTACTATTTTTTGTTTTCGTAGGTAAACTACTGCCTAGTGAGTTTACCTTTAATCTTTTCCCTGGTCCATTGCGGCCTTTACGATCCAAGCTATCCGAGCATCGAGATCTTCCTCCTTCTCTTTTCCTTTGTTTGTTTCTGCAGTTGTCTCCGCGGCATTGATTCTTTTGGCACATTTTGCATAGTGCCCTCCGTTAACGAACTTACAGGTACCGCATTGATTCTTTTTGGGAGATCTGCAGTCCCGTACTTGGTGCCCTTTCTTCCCACAGTTATAACATCCAGTGGGGCCTTTGCTGGATTCGGTTGTGACGCTGTCTATATCCATGGCGTCGGCGTCTCTTTCCCTTTTTGAGCTCCAGGGGGTTGGCACCTTCATCCTTGTTTCGAAGGATTCGATGGATTCGGCGTACTGTTGGATCACGGCTATGTAATCGTTGATGTTTGTCTGCCGAGCCTTGTCGAGGAAGATCGGCTTCATAACCTCCGCTTTTACTTGCTGTTCCAACAGGGCAATGCCCATCGCATCCCCACACATGGCTTGATCGTAGTTGGGGATCCATCGGGTGAGGAAAGTTTGGGTACGTTCCTTGTACCCTTGCTTCATGGACATTAGTCGTCGAACCGCCAAGTCCTTCTCATTCCCCATCGTGAATCACTGTCGAAGGTGTGCTTCGATCTCACGTATGGTGGGCCACGTGTACCCTTCTACCTTCGTCTTTTTCAACTCATTGCGTGCCCACGCCCCTGCTCCATTTTCGTCCTTCTCCTTTGTAGACCCTATACGGACTAGTACCGCATATGTTCGGTGCTCATCTTTCAGATAAGCTTCTTTGTTCATTTTGAGGTAGACCTCCATCTTGGTCCACCATTCCTCGAATTGGCTGTATGCACCATTAAAGTTTCCGGGGTCTGGGACTATGGTGACTTTCTTGTTTATGGTGGTTGATACCACTCCACTAGCGACGTCCTGGGATGCCTCCTCTGCTCAGGTCCTCGCGACGTCTACAGAGTCTTCGGCTCTTGCGAGTCGGTCCTTCAATGTGTGATTCTCCGCTATGACATCGTTTACTTTGGCGTTGAGCTGCTGAATTAACTGCAGCAGTTCTTCCATCGACGCCATCAAGATCAATTTGTTCTTGTGGGGGTAATGCGGGGGGAGTGATTTCGAATACGGCTATGGATTCGTAACCGTGAGGAGTATATGTTTCAGTGACCGGGGGTCCTTGTCCGATCAAGGATTTCCTAAAAGTATTTCTAAGCCAATAAGGCCAGCTATCCAAGTCCTCGAGGTTGTTTAGTCGGACTGGTTCAAATATTTCGGTTTCTGGTTCGATTGGTTTGGGGGGAATATATTGCTCGAATTCCGTTCCGAAATTACTACAAATGAATTCTACTAAATCCCCGTCGAAATCCAGCTTTGCTTACTTGTTCAGTGATACTCACGAAGAGACCAACGACGAACACTTCACTTGGGTGATACTCACGAAGAGACCAACCACCAAATGGGTATACCTAAAAAAAAAAATGCAGTGTCACGAGCACCGCCCGCTTGTTGGCACGAGTCGAAGGAACCGGAATGCCTGGCTTCGGCACAGATTTAGGTCTGTAAGCCTGTGAATCTTACGGAAGAAATCGCGATTCTGCTTAGCTCGATATCGGGTCTAAGTTCCGTGACAGCCTCTTGTCCTGCCAATCCGCGAGTAGTGCACTATCTCGGGTCCTAATGGTCCCAGAAACTTTATCCTTACTTACACCGAAAGGGAATCTGTACCAAATAAATTTGATACCACCAATCGGATCACGCCGGACGAGCGTATATTCAGCAGTGGGGAACTGGTTGCTTTCCAGTGACGGTAACCTGGTCAAGGGATTCCGTTTTACTTCTGGTAGTATGAAGGGTTCCCCTTAACTCTGGGGTCCGAGTATACCACAGCAGGTAGAAAAAAACTAGTCTTGTTCTAATGAAGGCAACCTTTGACGGAAGTCTAGGTGCTGCACTCGAACTCAACTAAAAAAGAAAAGTGTTGGCAAAGGGAATCCAACGAGAACAAGACTGGCTTGTTTCGTTGCTGCATTCAAGTATTTATACTACTGGTACATGCGCACAGACCAAGCTGTGTCTGACCTACTCTAAACTACATGTGTCTACAATGAGGCAAGGCTATGCTTACCATGAGGCTAAAGAGAGGCAAGGCTATGCGAAATGGAAGAGAAGCATGCCTTGCGCCGAATGCATGTAAGTCTAGACCGCTTACGTAATGCGGTGTGATAAGATAAGATAAGAAACTAAGCACGGAGCGCTTATACTGTGGGCGCTCTATACTTCAATGAAGAGGAAGAAAAGAAATAGGCACGTACGGCGCTAAAATGAAAAAGGAACTAGTGATGACTAGCGTTTGCAACATAATCCCTCTATAGATTGGACCAATGGAATGGTCACTATGGATAGATGTCCTGAATCTTGTAGAGCATTGCATAGTATAGATAGGCACACCGAAGATGAAAAGGAACGTGCACAAATAGCCATAGCTTATCAGAAGAAACTTCCTGATCTTGATAGTGAAAGTGCTTTCGCCCTAGTGCCAGCACAATATAGACAATATCTAGATGTCTTTAGTGAAAGAGTATCGGAGCGTTTACCAGAACGCAAATTATGGGATCATGCCATTGACTTGAAACCCGATTTCGTACCAAAAAAGGGTAGAAACATCCCGTTGAATCCCGAAGAGCAAGATGAAGTAAAAGCCTTCGTGGAAGAGCAATTGAAAAAGGGATATATTAGGCCGTCAAAGTCACCACAGACCTCGCCTGTATTCTTTATACCCAAGAAAGATGGGAAGAAATGCATGGTTATGGATTATCGATACTTGAATGAGGGCATGGTGAAAAACAATTACCCGTTGCCATTGATATCGCAAATAATAGATAGGCTCAAAGGAGCAAAATTGTTCACAAAGATGGATCTCCGTTGGGGTTATAACAACGTGAGAATAAAAGAAGGTGACGAATGGAAAGGAGCCTTTACCTGTCATCTAGGGGTGTTTGAGCCCACTGTTATGTTCTTTGGAATGTGCAATAGCCTGGCCATGTTCCAACAGATGATGAACGAGATATTCGCCGATATGGATGATGTTGTCATCATATACATAGATGATCTATTGATCTTTACAAAGCATGATGATGTTAAGAAGCATAGGGAAGTAGTACGAAGAGTACTTCGGAAACTTTGCGAGAACGATTTATTCGTTAAACCATCGAAATGCTTCTTTGAAGTCAAAAAGGTCGAGATGCTTGGTATGGATGTATCGGAAACCGGCATCTCTATGTGTAAAGATAAACTAGATGGAATAGCATCATGGCCTGCACCCCATAACGTCAAAGGAGTGGGGAGCTTTCTAGGATTAGCAAATTTTTATAGAAGATTCATAGCAGATTATTCGAGATTGGCTCGTCCTCTTCATGACTTGACCAAAAAGGATAGTGTGTGGAGATGGGAATCTGCACAACAAATAGCATTTGATAGTTTGAAGGAGCATTTTACATCGGCTCCTATATTAGCGTACCCAGACAATACGACACCTTATAGAGTAGAATGCGACGCATCAGATTACGCAACTGGTGCTGTATTGAGTACATTGATTGAATCGAAATGGCATCCTGTGGCTTTCATGTCACACTCAATGACTCCAGAACAGCGGAATTACCCTATAGCTGATAAAGAAATGCTTGCGATTATAACCGCGCTTGAGCAATGGAGACACCACTTGGAAGGTGCCAGACATAGATTCGAGATATGGACAGATCATAAAAATCTGCAGTACTTTATGACATCGCAAGATCTACAGAGGCGTCAAGCTTGTTGGGCACAATACTTGTCTAGATTTGATTTCTTGTTAGTAAATAAACCAGGAACTGCTATGGGAAAAGCAGATGCATTGTCTAGAAGAGAAGATCATAGAATAGGAATAGAAAATGACAACAAACAACAAATAGTATTCAAAGAAAGTTGTTACGTAGTATAGCAGAGATAGAATTGTTTGATAAAATCAAATATTGGCATAGTAATAGTAATAGTGATAGTCCAGATGGAAGTATTAAAAGAGAAGGATTGTGGTACTATAATGATAAAATCTGGGTACCTACAGAGTTACGTATGGATGTGATGATTCAGTCTCATGATCATCCTATATTTGGACATAAAGGAGTAGATAGAACATTGGATTTCATTAGAAGTCACTATAGTTGGCCTGGTATCACCTCTGACATGAAGGCATATTGCAAATCTTGCGATAGATGTGCTAGAATGAAACCGAGTAATACGTTACCTGCTGGAAAGTTACAACCTCTTGAAGTACCAGAAGGTCCATGGAAAAGCATATCGGCCGATTTCGTTACTGGCCTACCAGAGTCCAAAGGATATGATAGCGTATTGGTGGTTGTGGATCGCTTCTCGAAAGAAGTATGCCTCATCCCAACTACAAAAACAGTTACATCGTTGGAAACAGCAAAATTGTATAGAGACAATGTATGGAAACATCATGGTCTACCCGATAGTATAGTCTCAGATCGAGGAACTCAGTTCTCTAGTCAATTGATGCGAGATCTATTAAAATTGTTGAAGATTGAAAAGAAGATGTCTACTGCTTATCATCCGCAGACAGATGGACAAATGGAGTGCGTTAATCGTGAATTGAACCAATATCTCCGATTGAACATAGCAGAAAAGCAGTCTGAATGGGTCGATTGGTTAAGTCTCGCCCAATTCAATTTCAATAATACTAGATCGTCTTCAACAGGTTTCGCACCTTTTGATCTTACCCAATCATTTAAACCGCGAATGGGTTTTGAACCCTCTATAGTTAAATCACCTGCAGCTGCAGAATTCGCGAACGATATGAAAGAGAACATTGAGAAAGCTAGATTGAATCTTGAAGCTAGTCGTGCAAAAATGTCTGTGCAAGCTGATAAATCAAGATCAGATGCACCATTGTACAAAATCAGCGATTTAGTACTTCTATCGTCCGAGCATTTGACAATTGCAAATAGACCTTCTAGAAAATTGACTGAGAAATGGATAGGACCTTATCAGGTTACAAACGTGTATACCAACTCGGTGGAATTATTATTCCCTAAATCGATCACTGCTCGTAATGTTGTGAATGTTTCGCGCATTAAACCCTATACCGAGCCTCTGCCGGGACAACCAATTGTTCGACCTGGTCCCATCTCTGTTGATGATGAAGGACATGAGGAATTCGAGATTGAATACATTGTGGATTCTTGCCCCATTGGTCGCGGTTTCCAATACTTGATCCATTGGAAAGGATATGACGAATCCGATCGCACATGGGAAGCGGCATCTTCTATTGCTAAACATGGCAAAGATGCAATTGCATTGTTTCATCGTAAGAATCCTAGCGCACCTCGACGTTTGAATATGTCTTGCGAATTGTTCCAAGGTGTTTTTAACACCCCTATTGTCAACTTTACTTCAGGTTTCACCGAGTGTTGAATTGATGTGGATGTGGACTCTGCGTGAGCTCCTGCCATTTTGATTGTTTTCTTGCAGGTTGTACTATCAAGTCAATCTGGAATCTTGACCATAGCAGGGGGGTAATGTTATAAAACCCTCAAAACCATTGTTATAACCTTAAGCGCCCGCATAAACGCCTGCTAGTAAACCATAGCATTGTCGTCCGTCTTTTAGGCTTTGACCTTAGACGTCCACCATAGACGCTCGCTTAACCACCCGTCATAGCATTGCCATAGATGCCAGCCTTTTAGCGCTCGCTCATTACCACATAAGTCACATGATAGCATAGCATTGGTCATTGGTTCTAGACCATGACATCATAGCATAGCATATGTCATTGCTCTAGCCCCATGACATCACCATTACATCATACCTCATTGTTATAGCATGGATAGCGCATTGCATAGGCATGGTATCCTCATGGTATAGATAACGCCTCATGGCGTATAGCATTGTGCATGGTAAACACGTGTCTTCCCACGACCGTGAGAGCACTATAGCCATAGATAGTAATAGTTCCCATTGACATCATAGATAGCGATAAGCACTGCTTGGTCCGTGCATAGAATTCCATAGCATATATAGTAGGATAGTTAGCAGGATGGTTCCCCATTCTGTTCTTGTCAAATCACACATAGACAGTCTTCTTGTTTCTACTAGTCCTTATTCAACTCTTTGGTTCTTGCTTCGAGTGTGGCAGTCAGCGCTGTTAGTGTCTAGGCTTGCTCAACAACAAGATCGCCGCATTTGTAAACAGGAGCGTCGGAATGAGTGCGTTCGGCTTGCAAGGACATTTTAGCACGAGTACGTTCAAGATTAGCTTTTGCAGACTCCAAGCTTGACTTCATATCAGATGCGAATGCTTCAGCAGCAGGCGATTTTACTTGTCGAGGTTCTATGCCCATACGCAGAGTGAATGTCTTAGTAAGCTGAAAAGGGGTAAACCCTGTAGAGGAAGACTTCGTATTGTTGAAATTGAATTGGGCCATGGCTAGCCAATCCATCCATTGTGATTGCTTTTCCGCGGCAAACAGGTGGAGATATTGGTTCAATTCTCAGTTTATACGCT
>JBBPMR010000719.1:0-15442 GCA_038090415.1 Rossbeevera mucosa | reverse complement strand
CTTGAGTCCAATCGCGGATATCGCCGTCTGCGAATGGCCATGATACGAGGATATCCTGGCCTGACTCGAGTGCTTCGTCGAGCTGGGCGCCGACCAGATAGTTGTTTACCCTTGCGATGCTGTTTGGGTGGAAGGGGAGCGAGGAGAGACGGGTCGACGACGCTGGGGGACGCCAGCAATCACTACTGTC
Organism: Rossbeevera mucosa; assembly: GCA_038090415.1. Lineage (NCBI taxonomy): Eukaryota > Fungi > Basidiomycota > Agaricomycetes > Boletales > Boletaceae > Rossbeevera > Rossbeevera mucosa. The sequence continues at coordinate 15,252 of JBBPMR010000719.1, read as the reverse complement.
TCCAGTACCTTTTCCGTTCGTAGATGATTCACCCGTGTTCTGCCTCAAACCGACGCGTGCAGATATTTCCTGAACACGTTAGTGTATTAGTGGCGATCGGTGACGGGTCAAGTGCGACTCAGCGGACCACGGTTGGGGTTTTCAAGAGCTCGTGTATGCCGAGGCCAGCCCTGACGACTGTCCTGCCCGTTTCTATGATGAGTATCGACGAGTCACGGAAGCTGGTCATGGCGCGCTAGTGAAACGATAACGTCGCGTCGTTCGGCACGCATCACGTTTCCCCCCCTCTTCATCCACTTCCATGTCTGCCGCAAACCTCGCAAAACTTTACTCTCCCCTCGACGTTCCAGAGTCGGGAAAAGGACCCTTTACCGACTATTCTCGGTGGAGGTTGCTCGTCAACGATGGTGGCCGTCATACCTGGCACTACCTGAGGACGGACGAAGAGTGCGAAAAGTGGCCTCAGAACCATATAGACAAATACTGGACCGGTCAACCTCTTGTAAGTGCGCGTGGTCTTGCGGTGAGCTGTGACTGACCCCGATAGAACCTCCCCTCCCTGCCGAAAGCAACTACACCGCTGGAAGCCGCTAGGAATGGTTATACCTTTTACAAACACCTCCAGTCGCATGATGGTCATTGGGCTGGCGAGTATGGTGGACCCTTGTTCCTCTACCCGGGCCTTGTCATTGGGTCCTATGCTGCTGGCATGGGGTTCAAAGAAGAAGAACGCCTCGAGATGATGCGTTACCTTATCAATCACGCGCATCCTGACGACGGAGGTTGGGGTCTGTAAGTACACTTCTACACGTCGGTCGAACCGTCGCGTAATCCATCCTAGACATATCGAAGGACACTCGACTGTGTTTGGAACTGCCCTCAACTACGTGGCTCTGCGGATCCTTGGCATGAAAGCCGAACACCCGGTCGCCGTCAGGGCAAGAGCTACACTTCATCGACTAGGTAGGTTTCCACAACAGGACTCTCTCGTGTAGTCTTCGCATTGATTGCGGTCGTCCAGGAGGAGCAATAGGTGTCCCCTCTTGGGGAAAGCTTTGGTTGTCCATCCTAAATGTCTATGACTGGGAAGGATTCAACCCCGTACCTCCCGAGCTTTGGTGGGTTCAATATCCTAGCATCCCGGGTTCCCCTGTTGATTTCTCGCAGGCTTTTCCCTGAATGGGTGCCATTCCATCCCCACAAGTGGTGGATTCATACTCGCAATGTTTACATACCCATGAGTTATCTCTATGGTATCCGTTTCCAGATGGAGGAAAACGACCTGATTCGCTCCCTTCGTGAGGTGTGTATCATCCTGGCCGCCGTACTCTCTCTCAATGTTTGTGTATCTAGGAGATATATATAACCGACTACCACCGCATATACTGGCCGGCGCAGCGCAATAATGTCGCGGCCGTGGATCTCTATTCACCCCATACATCAATTCTCGATGCGATGAATGTTGTATTGTCTGCCTACGAGGGTTGTGTCATCCCGCCTCTTCGTAAAGTCGCGTTGGAGCGTACTTACAAGCTCATTGTTTACGAGGATGAAAACACGGGGTATCAGACCCTCGGCCCAGTCTCCAAGATGATGAACTTGTTATGCCGTTTCGCCGTGGAGGGTCCCGACACCGAATCGTACCGTCAACATGCCATCAAGCGCGCTGATTTCATGTGGCTTGGTGTGGAAGGCATGATGATGTGTGGGACGAATGGTAGTCAACTTTGGGACATTGGATTCATTACACAGGCGCTTGTCGAGACGGGGCTCGCAAAGGAGCCCGAAAACAAACAAAGTTTGAGAATAGCGTTGGAGTGGCTGGATAATTGCCAAATCCAAGAAAACCCGAAACATTATGAAGTTGCTTTCCGTCATCGAACCAAGGGTGCATGGCCATTTAGCACAAAGGAACAAGGCTACACTGTCAGTGATTGCACAGGAGAAGGCTTAAAGTCGGTCTTGTACCTTCAGAACCAGGTAGAGTGAGTATGATTGGTTTAGATGAGACTTCCGACTGAAATCAGTCCTCAGAGGAACGAAAAAAATCATCTCGGATAAGCGGCTCTTCGATGCCGTTGACACATTGCTCTCCATGCAGAACAACAATGGGGGTTATGCAAGCTACGAGCTCGTGAGAGGACCCAAGTGGCTAGAATGGCTTAATGCTGCGGAAGTCTTCGGTATGTTACTAAGCGTAATCTGTGCCGTGGAAGTGACCTGGACAATCCGTAGGGGATATTATGATTGAATACTGTTATCCAGAGTGCACGACATCCGTCATAACGTCCCTGTCTATTTTCAGGCGACATTATCCGAACTACCGTACAGCAGAGATAGGGTAAGCGGCACTGTTGTCACCTAGATAGACTGTTGTGATTGTCGTTACCAGGCAGACGATTACGGAGGCGATCAAATGGCTTCACGAGGTACAGAAGCCGGAGGGTGGTTGGTTCGGATCATGGGGGATCTGTTTCACATATGCGACCCAGTTTGCGTTGGAAAGCCTGTCACTCGCTGAAGAGCACTACGCGAACAGTGCCGCTGTGCGACGTGCATGCGATTTCCTACTTTCGAAACAACGAGAGGATGGAGGATGGGGAGAAAGTTACAAGGTCAGCTGTGCCTGAATCCTCACGACCCACCCCTGACATATTCTTCGGTGCAGAGTTGTGAGCTCGGCCGTTGGGTAGAACACAAAAATACACAGGTTGTGCAGACTTGCTGGGCAGCAATGGCTCTGATGTATGCCAAATATCCTCACGCGGAACCTATTGAAAGGGCAATCAAATTGGTCATGTCGCGACAACTTCCGGTGAGTGATCGCCGTCATATGTAAATCGCATCGTGTGCTAAGTTTCTGTCCAACTAGGATGGATCGTGGCCGCAGGAAGCGATTGAAGGGGTGTTCAATAAGAATTGCATGATCTCCTACCCACACTTCAAATTTTCGTTCACTATTTGGATGCTCGGCAAGGCGCACTACTACCTGAACGAACTGAAAAGGGTAGCATAGCTTTAGTAATAGCCTATTTCCTGGTGCCTAGATGAGGATATTTTCGGTAATTCCAAATGGAAACGATCACACGCTGGATGATGTGCTGATGAGCAATACGACTCGATACGGCCCGCGTTTTGTGAAGCTTTAAGTATGAGCGTGGCGTAGCGCTAAGACGACGACACTCCTTCAGTTGTCTTCCTCACAAGGTCCGTCTTCATTTCGTGCAGTCCAGTAGCTTCGCAGAACTCATCGTCCCAGATCAGCCATGCCTGCCATTCCATCGGTTGCCCGCATTGCCTTTCTTGCCTCTGATATCGTACTACACACAAAGCTCTCAGGTTCATCTCCGTTCGCAGACTCGTTCGCGACACTATTGACCGCATCCTCTCGTCGCCCAAGTCTTCAGTCTGTCCCTGCAGGCGGCGATGCCGGTGCTGCCATAATTCGGGCCGCATCACTAGACGTATCGCTGGTTTCGTTCACTTCCTTTGTCGCGTCCCAAATAACTCTCCGTCTCGTACTCCTTGCCTCGGAGCTCTCCTCCCTACCACTCGTCCTCCATCTTGCGGTCGAGGACGACCTATCGGATGTTCTCCTGCTTCAGTCTGCATTTCCTTTCTTCTTGATATCCTATTCTGCCCAGGAGGCACATAATAACGCACTCCTCGCGTCTCGGCTCGCCCGTACAGAGAGAAAGGCTGTTGTACACGTCTTTTATGAAACCGCTAATGGACTAGTCACAGACATCAGCGAAGAGGAAATACAGCCCTTCCTACTGTCAGAAAAGGTTCCACTCCCACAAAGTGAAATTAAACTTCCTGGCGGCATCCGTAAGGCCGGAGACGTGAAGTCTGAAGGGCGTTTAGAGGCCCCTCTTCCCACCTCGGTTCTATACCAGCTCTACCAATCCGCTGCGCTGTCCACATTGGCTCGCACTCGTCAGCCAAGCCTTCCCCTGACGATCCATGGTGACAAGCATCCAAACACTATTGTGTTTGTTCTTGGAAACATTCCCGACATTCCGGTGGTCAAAGGGGTTTCGTTCGTTTCCGTTGGCCTACTGGTTCCTCTCCCTGCTTCTTATGTCTTGCAGGCCGTTCCATCAACGGCTTCTCGTGTGCTCGTTCTCGAGCAGGTGCAGAGTTCGAACACCAAATGGACTCCCCTCTATCTCGACATCGTTGACGCGCTACAGGAACGTTCCCAGGTTTCTGTCCAGAGTGTGTGGTTCAAACAGATTAGTCAACCCGAGTTGCTCGACCTTGTTCGTAACCCAAAACGTGTTCCGGTCTCGCCCCTGCTACTCCACCAGGACGCAACCCTTTCGCCGTCCCACGCTCCAGTTCCCCATGTCCCAAAGCACGAATCGTCGTACACAAAGATCTTGTATCATGTGTTCGGTTCGAGGCTCGAGATTTCAAATTCTCCAGAGCTGGTTTCTACTCAAGGAGACATAGCTACCAGCCCCGAGTATGCTCTGGGTCGCGTCAGAGGCCAGCTAGACCAACGTGCTCAGCTCATTAGCTCTGTTCGTGAGCTGATGGAGGACGAGCAGCTTGACCCAGACTTGCACAGACTGCTTGCTCAGTGGTTACAGGTCAAAGATGATAACTCGAAGAGCCTCAGTGTTGGTGCTGAAGCATCTGCGGCTTTGGAGTTATCACGGTTATTGGAATTATCACAGCTTTCTAATGTACTCGTTGATCGCATCCTCGCATTAAAGGCCTACTTCCCTTCCAAGTCCAGGTGGATAGTCGGCTCAGACGCCTGGGCCTATGATCTCGGTTCATCGGGTTTACATCATGCTATAGCCTCTGGCCTCGACATCAACATCCTCATTCTGGACACACATCCTTACTCATCGCGAAACACCGCCGATCCACACCGCCGCAAACAGGACGTTGGATTGTATGCCATGAACCACGGAGATGTCTACGTCGCCAGCGTCGCTGTGTACTCTTCGTACTCACAGGTCCTACAGGCCGTGATGGAAGCCGACCGACACAAGGGCCCATCAGTCGTCGTTGCATACCTTCCTTATCACGGGGAGAATTCCCCGGCTCTCGAGTTGTTGAAGGAGACCAAACTTGCGGTGGACTCTGGTTACTGGCCGTTGTATCGGTGGGATCCCATCAAGGAGGCTAAAGGGGAAGAACCGTTTTCCCTTGACTCTGACTCTGTCAAGAACGACCTCCAGCAATTCCTTGATCAAAAGAACCATCTCTCCCAGCTCATTCGATCAAAGCCCGAGTTTGCGTCTGAACTGGTGAGCAGCTTGGGCGAGAACGTCAAGGAGGCCCGTAGGCGCAAGGCCCAACAGGCGTACGACGACTTGGTAGGTGCGCTCGACGCACCACCCCTTTTGGTGTTATATGCTTCGGACGGGGGCACGGCAGAGAAGTATGCAAAGAAACTGGTCAACCGCGCGAAAGCGAGAGGGTTGTCTGTTACTATCGGAACATTTGACTCGATGACGATTCAAAGCCTCGCAGAAGAAGAATACGTTGCGTTTGTGACCTCTGTGGCGGGCCAGGGCGAACCACCCCAGAATGGCCGCCAGCTATTCAAAGCGGTCAATGCTGCCGCGCTTCGTAATGAGAAACCGTTTTCCAAGCTGCAATACTCTGTCTTTGGGCTGGGTGATAGTCACTACTGGCCTCGCCCTGAGGACGCTCATTATTATAACAAGCCAGGAAAAGACCTTGACTTGCGCCTTGGACAACTCGGGGGCGAGCGTTTCGTTGATCTTGGGTTGGGGGATGATCAGGATGCAGATGGACCTGAGACTGGTTACAAAATCTGGGAACCCATGCTTTGGAAGGCCCTTGGTGTCGATAACGTCCAGGTTACAGAAGCGGAACCTGAGCCCATCACGAATGAGCACATTAAAGCAGCATCTCAGTACCTCCGCGGTACCATCGCAGAGGGCTTGGAAGACACGACCACCGGCGCGCTCGCGCCCTCTGACACCCAGCTTACCAAGTTCCATGGGATTTACCAGCAGGACGATCGGGACATTCGCGACGAGCGTCAGGCTCAGGGAGTCGAGCCAGCCTACAGCTTCATGATCCGTGTGCGCACACCAGGCGGTGTCTGTACGCCAGAACAATGGCTGCAGATGGATCAGATTTCGGATGAACATGGTAATGGCACGATGAAGATCACCACAAGGGCTACTTTCCAGTTCCATGGTATTATCAAGCGTCATCTGAAACCATCTATCCAAAAGATCAACCGAGTGCTCATGGATACCTTGGCTGCATGTGGGGACGTTAATCGGTGCGTTGAGCGTTCGACTGAGTGGACCCTGACTCACGTCTTACCAGTAACGTGACGTGCTCTGCCATCCCCTCATTGTCGAGGGTTCATAGTCGTGTTTATGAGTTTTCTAAACTCGTCAGCAGTCATCTATTGCCCAGAACAGCTGCATATCATGAGATTTGGTTGGATAAGAAAATGGTGGCTGGCGAAGCCGTGAAGGATTTCGAGCCATTGTACGGCGATTTTTACCTCCCTCGCAAGGTGCGTAAGTTTCTGTAGTGAATCTTGCATCAACTGAGCCACACGTAGTTCAAAATTGCGGTGGCCGTTCCCCCTTACAATGACGTTGACGTCTTTGCCAATGACCTCGGCTTCATCGCTATCGTCAATGAACACGGTGAATTGGTGGGATTCAACGTCGCGATTGGAGGCGGTATGGGTGTAACCCACGGTAACAAGAAGACATATCCTCGAGCCGCTGATGTCATCGGCTTCTGTACGGTCGAGGAAGGGCCCCTCGTAGCAGAGAAGGTGATGTTGACGCAGCGAGACAATGGGAACCGCGTCGAGTAAGTTGCTGTGTTCCTCTTGTGTATGACAATCGCTGACCTGTACCAAAAAGTCGAAAGGTGAAACTCGTCGTGCTCATCCACTGACAGAATTTCTGACATCTGGCGCAGAACGCTCGTTTGAAGTATACAGTCGATCGCATGGGCCTCGACAACTTCAAGAAAGAAGTCGAAAATAGACTTGGCTTTGAGCTCGCCCCTGCGCGTCCTTATACGTTTGAAAGTAACATTGATCATTTCGGCTGGACCGTGGGCGAGGACGGCAGACACCACGTTATGATCTATATTGAGAATGGACGTGTAGAAGACGTCACCGGGCGAGAATTTAAGACAGGTCTTCGCGAGATCGCCAAGGTTCACAAGGGCACGTTCCGCCTGACGTCGAATCAGCATCTCCTCATTTCCGAGATTCCGCCCAATGAAGTCCCCAGGATCAAGGCGCTGCTTGCGCAGTACAAGCTCGACAACCTCAACTTTTCTGGATTGCGGCTCTCTGCATCGGCTTGCGTCGCCTTCCCTACGTGCGGCAAGTATTTTCATTTGATCCGCGCTTGCTCCCGCCGTTGACCATGGGCCATCTAACAGGTCTTGCAATGGCTGAATCCGAGCGGGTGGGTGTGGCCATTGGAGTCGGAGACATGCTTCTAACACGCGTTATAGTATTTGCCGGTGCTTATCGACAAGGTAGAAAAGATTTGCGAAGAGAACGGGCTTCGCCACGACTCGATCGTCATGCGTATGACTGGTTGTCCTAACGGGTGTGCAAGACCCTACCTCGCTGGTATGTGGGGAAAAAGCACACTCTTGTGTTGTTGCATCTGACTCACGATTTCAACAGAGGTCGCATTCGTCGGGAAGGCTCCAGGCAGTTACTCGATGCTTCTCGGCGGCGGATACTATGGTCAACGACTGAACAAGATATACCGGGAGACCGTGTCGGAACCTGAAATCCTGGCCATCCTCGGGCCGATGATCAAGAAATACGCGCTCGAACGTCACGAGGGCGAGCGCTTTGGTGACTTCGTTATCAGGGCTGGGTACATCGCACCGACTACCGAAGGGAGGCTGTGGTATGACAGAATGGGAGGCGAAGGCAAGCACCGGGAAATCAGCGTGGCTTGATCTTGCACGCGTTCTTGACACGGATATGTTTTTGTTTTATGATATACTTAGTTCAAGTCTTATCATGATGGGTATTAATGCGATTTGGCGTTCAGCGCCTGATAGACCAACGTTGTTATGACAGGAGGGCGCATCGGAAATCAGCTTGGCCTGGTCATTTCATGTAAAAGTATCGGCGCTGCGTGTATAGTAGATATGGTTTAATGCGTACCCTTATGACGTGTTACATACAAAGTTTGCTTCGGGATACGGCCCGCTGAGATATAAGAAAAGATCGTGATTATGACGCTTCCGAGCGTCCAACAAAATGCATATGCATCAACATCTGATTGGCGGTCGCCCAGGTCCCGATATAGTATTTTTCGATTATCAAATGTATGTCATTACACATGTGTAACCAACTAATCATGCCTTTGAAGCTCTGCGGAAACCGGAGCGGCTCCTCCGACGCTTCAAGTCTTGAGACCGTCTCAACATCTCCTCGTGTGGTACCGACGGCAATGACGCCCATATGTTTGATCAACAGCGGTCAGTTCGAGCACGTAGTACACGGAAATACTTGTCTAGACAATCAACAAATGGTAGAAAGTGCAATATCACTCAGTTGATAAGAGAATGCCACCATACTAGCAACTGCAATGTCCCTTTTCAAAAGGACATTGTATGCATACATAGGATGTTGACGACTCTACGGTACCCATCAATCCCGCTCCCGCACACCTCCTTGCGCCCGCGCCCGTCCTGTCCCGTCACCCCGTCCTCGCCAGCGCCGTCCCCAAGGCCCACCGTCAGCAGTGAGCCAAATTAAGACATGAAAAAACTATTTTCGGCTTAGAGCTGGTTCGTGTGACAAGCCAAGTTGAAAAAGCTGTAATTCGAGCAGCTAGCCAACTAAGCAGCGGATTGATGGTAACTGTGATTGTGGCACTTCCAAGTATTTACGTAACAAAAAAGCATCTCACCATAGTACGGTGCGGTCGCTAGTAATAGTATGCTCCGATGCTATCACACTGTATTACCGACTAATCATGCCTTTGAGGCTCTGGCTTCCCGGAGCGTCTCCTCCAACGCCTTCGAAACTTTATCGATATCTCCTCGTGTGGTATCGACGACACTGACGCCCATGTGTCTGATCAGCAATGGTCAGTCCATGGCAAACTTAAAAGTCAAAGTTATGGCCAAGTGGACATACCCTACACGGAAATACTTGTCTAGACAAAGTTAGCAGAGTCAGCAAAGGATGGAAAGTGCGAGATCGCTCACGACGAACCTTTGATAGAAGAATGTATGCCACCAGCAACCACGACGTCCCGTTTCAAAAGACCAGGCACGATATCGCTGGCAACGATTCCGTCGGGGAAGTAAAGCTGTTGGAGGTATGAACATGGTCAAGGAGCGGAGATTAAGCGGAGAAAAGCAGCCTACCGCAGTCATGCCGTTGGCTGAGACCTCTGGGGACAGAGGGACGTTCCTAAAACCAAGACCCTCCGCGAATTGCTTGAGGCGTCTGCTGGCATCTTTGTGCGCCTGGAATCGTTCTTGAAGGGATACAGGTCCTTGGGTGATCTGAATGAGTGAGGCACGATATGCATATACGAGATTGACAGGAGGAGTAGCAAAGTATGCGGCAGTGTTGCGTTCGTATGCCTTCATGATAGGGAGCCACCTACGACGACAGTCGAGAGAGATGAGATAAAGACTAGGGAGATCAGTGTACTGACTTGTTCCAACTGGCATAGTATGCCCTCACAGGTGTTGCTCTATTCTCGAAAACCTACACGGAGATCGACTTAGAAGGAGACAAGGACGTGTGAGGATCGTCATACTTTGAGGGCCTTTTGGCTGACCACGACTATGCTGAGACCGGGCGGTGTTCCAAGACCCTTTTGGCTGGCTGTCAGGACAACGTCAATGCCCCATGCGTCCATCTGAATCTCCTCGCTCGCCACGGAACAGACAGCATCCACCGCAACCTGGGGGCGATAAGATAATGGATCCACTGACCAGGTAACACCTACCAATGTGTCCGGTGACACCCTGTGAACGAGGTCGGCGACAGCCTTGATGTCAGAGAGGACGGCTGTACTCCATGTCAGCTGTGCCGGGACGCGGAGACGGAAACGGCACACCTGTGGACGTGTCTACGTGCGTGACGGTGATGACCTTGTACGTTTTCTGCCTAAGAGCTGCCTCGATGTCCGACAGACTGACGGATCCACCAACTTGAGCCTTGAGCTGGTCAACTTTTGCTCCGTATGCCTGCAAGCTGAAGGAGGTCAATTGTCTGCGGAGAGGTGAGGTTGTATGCCAACCAGTCGTAGAAACCCTCTGCAAAGTAGCCGCAGTTCAAGACGAGGACGTTTTCGTTAGGCTCGACGAGGTTAGCAGACACCTTTTAGACAAAATCAAAATCGAGAGGAGAAAGAGCTGGAAATCACGAACCTGATCCCAACCCAAGGTTCCGGATCCAGCGATCAGGAAAGGCTGTGCATCCTTCGAGTACAAGATTTCCCTAGATGGATCACTGAATCGGCATGACTCTGCGCAGAGTGAGGGAAGGGAAGAGACCTCGTCAAGCGGAGACAATCGCCAAAGACAGAGGCGAAGTCAGCAGACATGTGGGACATGGAGGGATGTGCATTTGCGTAGAGGACCTCGTCAGCGACTTCGATCGGGCCAGGTATGCTTCAAAGAGGCTGAGAGGGTAAGAGACTGAAAGAAAGACGAACTTACAGGAGTAACCTTGTATGAAAGAGGTCAGTAATGTGAGAAGTGAGAGTAGTTACGGACGTTACTTGTGTGGGTCTTGCACGAACTTGTTGTTGTTGGACATCGTTATAGAGAATGAGCGGTGTAGACGAGCGACGGGACGGAGGAGAGCCGCGACAGAGGCTGATTTAAGGAATACGGACATTGTAAATGATAGCTACTGAGCTAAAAAGTTAAGCGGAACGTCACCTCTTCGACGGACCTCCGCAACGGAATGGTTAGATTAGCTCCTGCCCCATTCGCCTGTCCCTCCCATCAGCGTCCCAACCGTCTTCTGCATGTCCGTCCATTCTGACTCCCTCGGTAGCGCCGTGTCCCCGATATCATACACGTACAACCTCCCGTCGCTCCCCCCAAGCGCTGCACGTCGCCCGTCCTTCCGATCCCACTCTATTTTGTTTATCCCACGTCCAGATCCCACGTTGGTGGACACAACAGGCACCTGCATCCACTTAGTTTCATATGTCACCCCCACCTTACAGCCGCAACGCACCTCCGTGTCTGTATTTAGATTCCACAGGTCAAAATTACCTGATCCGTCCACCGTCCCAAACAGAGCCGGGTGCGTGGGGTGCCACCTGACATCATAGACATAGTCATCCGCCTCGTCAAACGAGTAGATCGGTGCAATCGCCTGTGCCGCCGTCGATGGCTTCGCAAGGCTCTTGGCACGCCACAGCTTCACCGTCCAGTCCACACTCGCCGTCAGGAACAGATCAGAAAAATCGACTGGCCCCACCAGCGGGTGGAAATGAAGTCCCATGATGGGCCCGGCGTGCCCCTTGTAAATGTCGTACTGATTCAACCCTGCCTTGGCTCCGGCCCGATCGTACCGGTTTGCCTGGTACACGTTCCCCTCTTCAGTACCCACCCAAAATGTCGTGGTCTCATTGTCAGGAAAGTCCAGAGCCGTAATCGCAACCTCCGCCGTCTTGTTGTGTCCAGCATGAATTAGTTCCAGCGTTTCCTGAGTGTAAACCATCGCCCGTCCGTTCTCCACAGCACAATCCAAACACACCTACCTGGGGTTGCGCAAGCATGTCCACCAGCCACGAGCACACCGTCCCATCCGTGCTGCTCGTGATGAGATTGTGTGCATTTTGTGTGCCGACCATTTGCATGGCATAGACCGGGTGAGTATGTCCAGCCGCGGACAATGGCGTCTTCAGTACCGGCAAATGTTTCGATCGCGTGTCCCAGAGTAATATTTGCCCAGAGTACGTGCCGCCAAACACAAGGTTGGAATGAAAAGGTGAAAATGTGACCGACAAAACATCCGACTGTCATTGACGAGACACCATCAGCGCTGCAGTAAGCACGTAGAGAGAGTCTGCTAACCTGTGAATGAAACACAAACTCCGGTCTCTCGAGTAAATGGAGGTTCCACACAGCTACAATACCGTCGGGCTCATTCAGCGCGGCCGGGTTCTTATTGTACGAAGCCACGCTGAGTTCGGGGTACTGTAATCATGTCAGAAGCGAGTCTGGAAACTCGCACGAAATCGTTGACCTTGGGTGACCAGTCGACATTGGTTATCGAACGGTTCTTTCCATAGCGTTCGTCGTAGAATGCGCAGATGCGCTTGACTCGTTTACCTTCCGAATCATCACTGCAGGGCAATGGTCACTTCCCTGGAACCCGGGAGGTTGCACGCTTACCCGTTCGTTTCTGTGCCGACAGTATAATCACGAATGTAATCATACCCATCGTTCAGTGCCCGCTGGACGATCTTTGATGACTGCTCGACGAAATCAAGGAACTCGGGTGCCGTCACGATACTTGCACGCTCCTCCTCCGTCAGGTCTGATGACAAAAATTCCCAGTGAGTGAAAAGTCGCATCGCTCGAACGCGCGCATCCAACCTCGGATTTCTTGTTCTATTTCTTTCTCGAGCTGGACACTCTCTTCTTCTTCCCGAGCGATGCGATCCGCTTCCAACTCGCGTTCGCGCTCACGCAGAATCTGTTGCCGAATATCTTCTTCCGAGATGGGGGGAGTTTCGGGCTCGATGGCAGTAGTTTGAACTTCCTTGTTATAGATCACTCGTTCCTGTAACAAAGTCATGCGACATCGCGGAGGTGCAGAACGAAGGTTGGTGACATACGCGCTGTGGTAGTTCAAAGAGTTCCTGCTCCACGTCAATAAGGTCTATGGACCGCGGTGTCAGAGTCCTAAACCCTAACCGTCAAAGCACAAACAAAGGTGAAATCGACGATAGACATACCTCTCAACGACATGGTCCGTTCCCGAGTTCGCAGACGTCACTAGTGTCGCACTCATACTGAGCCGATCCGAGCCTACATCGCTATGTCGACTGATGCGACCAGAGGGAGATAAAGCCGAGGCCGATTGGAGGAGTGTAGATTGACAAGGTGGCGTGCCAGGCAAGGAAGACGAGGGCGTCACGTCTCCGGTACTATCGAAGCCACCTCTGCTCACCCCGACGAGGGTGTTGACGAGGTCATCGATATCACGACGCGCAGCGCTGGATGTGCCTGCGGCCTAAGATATTGTTAGCCCAAAAGTCGAAATATCAATGGGGTGGACAATACCTCGGACTGGCGTCTCTCCGTCTCGGCGCGTTGTCTGTCCGCTCTCGCCTTTCGCAGCTCTGCGAGTCGTGTGCGCTTGGCCTCGATCTCTGCTCTCCGGTCAGACATGGTCGTTGCTCGCGACCGTGGAAAACTCGAAGCAGTCGTGTCTGGCACGCCTATTAACTGTCAACTTCGCAACGGTGCCATTTACAGTCATCCACCAGCACTTTAAACAGCCAATTTAACACCTCGTGGATGGTAGATCTGAATTGTAGAACTGGTGTTTTTATGAGGTTACTTCTATACTATGAATTCTATTGAGTGGAAAATATTGAGGAGTTGGTTGTAAACTCAATGATCAATGAGGGTAGTGGCTTTATTGTGCGGCTGGCACTGGCTCATTAAACAGACCAATTTAATATAGTACAGTATATCTGGGTATTGGAGTTTGGATCTAAATGCTATCAGATTCCTCTTCCATCAACTTCTACCACCAAGCCTCATTACACTCCTGTCCTATGCTTCAGACTCTGTGCCGCTCTTCACCTCTGGTCTTAGTGGTGCTCCCTTAACTTGCCCCATTTTGGCTTTGCAAAACTGGCTTGCTGCTTCTCAAGCTTCGCAATGTTTCTCCAAGTTGTTGAAAAGTCGTGTGCCGGGAGCGCAACTTGCGGGTGTGGCGTGACGACGCGGCAGATGTTATTCGTGATAGCGGACAAGGTACTACTGAGTAGTGCGCGTGCTACAATATAATAAGCTAAGGTATTATGTAAGCGATGCGTATGTACGGAGCGAATTTTCTACAACACACCCCCTGAATCATGAGTGAGGTCGAATGAATTAAAAGGAAAGAACAAAAAAGAAATACACCCCATGAATGTCCAAAAATTACCATGTGAAGTCGGGTTCTTCTTTGGCGAGATTAGCACATTCCTTGTCTGAACAGTCCTTAGCATAGTAGTGAATAGTGGAAGGGCACGGGTCGTGCCAACACTTAAAGGAAGGGACAATAGAACGTGAACAGGGAATAGAATTCTTATCTAGCATCAGTGAGAGCAAGCTCATATATATGTACAGGGAGCGGATACTGGAGCAAGTATCATGTGGAGGGGTGATTGGAATGGCGATGACAAAGGTCGGGGAAGGTCGGGAAGATGATCAGTGATCAGTGTGGCTTACACCCCTTAAAGAGATTTGGGAATCTCTCTGGGCGCAGTATGCAATGAGGGAAAGACTCGGTGGAGAACTCACCAGGAATTTGAGTAGATTGCTTAATGAAGCAGGTAGAAATATAACAGTAGAACTGCTTGTTTATCTCGGGGCTATCTTTGAGCCCTTATATACTACATGAATACTATTTATCTATGTGTATAGTTTAGAAATCCAACAGGACTTCTAAGGGCGCAACTGAGGGATCCAAGGGATATCTCTAGTAGAGACTTACTAGGAAGATGAGCAGTCTGTTGTTGAGGCTAAACCGAAGTTATCTTATCTCTGATGAAGATGAAACAACTTAGGTATTAGAGGGGCTGAAAGAGCCCTTATATACTACAGTACATGTTTGTATCTGTTTTGTATATAGAAGGTCATAGAATGTTCTATGTGAAGCATGTGATATAATTCTATAGTATTCTATCCAATAGCAAATAGGGAGCATTAGTGAGCATCAGTCAGCATATACTGCAGATTACTAAGTGGATGAATAATGGATGAGTAATATCAATAATGTAATGATAGAATCTTCTAGAAAGAAAATAGAAGATTACATAACAAGAGACTCAGTCTAGAATAGACTTGGTCTAGAATTGATAATGTAAGATTACCAATTCAACATATAGTATGGATAAAGAGAGAATAATAGGTCGAAGATTTAATTCTCTAGATAAAAGATAAAGATCAGCTTATGAGTAAGCTGAAACAGAAAGTAACCAGTAGCGTATGAATCTCTATCTAAATATCAATGATAAGAACAAAGATGAGTAAGTAACAGTGTCA